>OY987312.1:14180602-14444405 GCA_963920655.1 Geranium rotundifolium | reverse complement strand
TTGAAGCAATGTATAACATGTAGTGCAACGTTGTATAACTACCACGTGTCGCAATCTAAGTTAACGCGCGTCTCTAATCCGACGGTTATACATTGATTTGGACGTTTGGACATTTTGGGTGAGTTTGTATTGGAGTGCATACCTATATATATACCCAATAATTCGAAATTGCCACTTAACCTCGCTCGGTAAGTTTTTGGAGGGAAATGTTAGTCTTGAAAGTGAAAAGATAATACATTCCTTGGTCAGTTTCCAAATTTTCAAAGTGTACCATTATGAAGTTTGAGTTCTTTCGGAGTTTTTTGTTTAAACTAGAGCTCGTCATTCTTTGTCCAAGCTCTTTATATGGGCGTGCTCAAATAACAATTCAATTTTAATCGGGTGTAGTTAAGTTTACTTTTATGTACACATTTAAGGAAGAGCGTGAGGCGTGTGGAGGGATTTTCTATTATATGCCTCGGAGGTATAAAATTCAAAGATATATAACTCAGTCCTGACCTCGCTTCAAGTAAATATGTTAGGTTCAACTCGGTCTTAACACCATACGAGTTATCGAACTAGCCCAACCAAACATAATGACTTAGACTTCACATTTTTTTAACTTTAGCCCATATTAAATAGTGAGGCTAAAATTTATTGAACATTTTATCATTCACATAAGAAAATAGATGGTTGTTACGATTCAAAAAAAAACTTAAAAACATATGAATCGAACGTGTGGAGAGAGGGATACCATTGATGTTGTCGGGTTATAAGATGAATGACGGAGATTGAAGAAAACCACATAAATAGAGCAGTTCCAGGTTAGGGCGAGTTTCATTGCGGGTAATCCGGAAATCCCCCGAAACCCTCTAAGTTCAAATTTTCTAATCCATGACATTTTCGAAAAGCTACGGATTAGGTCCCCTTGAATATCATTAGAAAATCTTCATTCCCATACCAAAAAATGTATATATCATATCATCTTTTGAGACTGAACACAAATGCATATAAATTTTCGTCTACAGAATTCCAAATCCACCTATAAAATTAGAGTCCTTGATCCAATTAGCAAAAACACTCCATGGCTATAAAACACACCGTACAAAATACACATAATAAAGGGTAAATTCCACATGACCCCCCTTAACTATACGCGTGTCTCACATGCCCCCCTCAACTACAAAATCAATCTGTGAGGTGCCTTAACTATTCAAAAATCCCACTTTACATTTTTCTGTTGATTTTTTTCAAAATTCTGTTAAGTTTTTGTGAAATGACAAAAATACCCTTGTATCTGAAAAATTAAAATAAATAAATAAAAATGATTTAAAACTATTTTTTTCTAATTTTCTCGTTGTACAAAATAAAGAATAAAATTTTGTTAATAGTAAAAATAATTTTTAAAAAGTCTTTTTTTATAAAAAAATTTAAAAACAAAAATTTACTTTTAAACATTGTTTTTTATTTTTGTAAATAATTTTTTTTAAATACAAAATTAATACAAAAATATTATTTTTATAAATAATTCTTTTTAAATACAAAATTAATACAAAAATATTATTTTTATTCTTTATTTTGTACAACGAAAAAATAGAAAAAAAGTTCAAAATCATTTTTATTTATTCATTTAAAATTTTCAGATACAAGGGTATTTTCGTCATTTTACGAAAAACTTAACAGAATTTTGAAAAAAGTCAACAAAAAAAGGCAAAGTGAGATTTTTGGATAGTTAAGGCACCTCACAGATTGAATTTGTAGTTAAGGGGGGCATGTGAGACACGCGTATAGTTAAGGAGGGTGATGTGAAATTTACCCCATAATAAACTATCCTCGAGGTCACCAAACAACAGCCCTTAGAATGGAATTTCTAGGCTTTAGCTCAGAAGTTAAACATTCATACGGTAGCAAGAAAAATCATTGTTCTTCTTCACATTGCCTTTCTGGGACAATATGTAACAGCAATGGCAATATACAATAAAAATTATAATTCATATTTTCAACCTGCTCAAGAGTTCTGCAATGACATTGCTCCTTTCATTCAAACCATACATCTGATATAACACAATTAAGATAGACCTTCACCTTCCAATCCAGAACTTGAGAACTCAGTGCTTCAAAAAATCTTGATCCGATTGCTAATTGATAATATTCAAATGTACAGATTTCATTCTTAAGAATATCGTTTCAGTTGATAAAGATGCTGGAACTCACAACCAGTCTTTATTGTTTTTTCAATGTGGATAATGAAATGAACAGAGAGGACAGTACCATATTTTTGGCTGCCATAGTCAGTAAATCAAAACCTGCAACCCAAATCAAGGTAACTGACCAATTTGGAAAAATGTTCAAAGCGTCATATCATTGCAAAGGACTTGCGGTGTCAATGCGTCAGCACTATTCTGTATCGAGTCCAACTGGTATATATTAACAATTAACGTGACAGCAAGATTCACAATTGTGCACCAGCTTGATGGAGGATATCTCATGCCAGCTTTACTGGTCCATTGAAGCCTGTTCCATATGCAGAGAAAGATGGATAAATGAACCAGTAATGACAAATATTTAACTTCAAAACCATCCAACAAAAGAACACAAGAACAAAAGAGCATTTACTCTGCAAAGGATCTATCCACCTGGAGTTAAAAAAAAGGCATGCTTGTACACTCAATGTACATATATACCTTTTGTTGAAGAGTTGAGTAGCTGTCTCGAACCAATATCTGGTGCACCTGAAATGTTACTGACTTGGTTCTGAACCAGTGTATTTCATGATTTGGTTTATCAAATCTAAGAAAAGCCACCACCTTGTTGGATATGGCAGAAGCGCATTTCCTCTCAACCGTATAAGTACCAATACCATTCCCTCACATCTCCTGTTCCATCTTGGAAATCAGTTTACAATTTTAGTAACACTTCACTCATTGTGTTCCAATGAGCAAACTCCAAATAGCATCACGTTGCATGCAACAAAACATTAGGCTGAACGTCCCTCGGTGGAAAACTGACTTAAGAATTGAGAAGCAGATTTTAGCCTCCCATTTATGCGGAGTCCATTCATCAATATCTTATATGCTAACACATCTGGCATAATGCCTTTCTTAACCATTTCTCCTAATAAACTAAAAGCTTCATCTACCCTTCTATTTTTACAAAGGCTTTCCATGAGGGCAGAATATACCCTTGTGTCCGGGTGACAACTTCCTCTTTTCATATACCTGAAAAATGCAATAGCCGGGTCCATATTACCATTCTTGCATAGCCCATCAATTACAATTCCATAAGTGACTTGATCAGGTTGGACATCTTCCCAAACTTCAGCTAGCTTGTGAAACAATTTTAGTGCAGCTAAAGCTTCACCTTCCAAAAACAGGCCCTTAATCAGAGAGCTAAAAGTAACAACATTTGGCACAACACCATGCTTTTCCATTTCACCTACGAGACTGAAGGCCTCATCAACCTTTCCACTTTTGCAAAGGCCATCAATGATGTCATTATATATCACCGTGTTTGGAACCCAACTCGAATTTTTCATATCTTTGAGAAACTCAATAGCCACACCAACTTTCCCCGTCTTGCTTAAAACTTCAATTACTATTTCATAACTGACTTGATCAGGTTGACAATCTTTCAGTACTACAAAGAATTTGCAACACAATTTGAGAGCGGCAATAGTGTCACCCTTTAAAAAGAGACCTCTAATTAGATTATTGAAGGTAAAAACATTTGGGATAACACCTTTCTTAACCATTTCACCTACATAACTAAAAGCCACATCAACCCTTCTGTCTTTAGAAAGAGCATGCACAACTGCATTGTATATCTCTATGTTTGGCACATAACTTGACCTTTTTAACTCACCAAGAACCCCGATAGCCATACCCACATTACCCATCTTGCATAGCTCATCGATGACAGTTTCATAAGTGAATATATTTGGTTGGCAACTTTTCTCAGATTTAGTTAACTTGTGAAACAATCTGAGGGCAGTGTCAGTTCTTCCCTCTGAAAAGAGACTCTTAATCAGAGAGTTAAATGTAATAACATTTGACATAACACTGTTTTTATCCATTCGGCCTACCAAACTGAAAGCCTCATCGACCCTTCCACTCTTGCAAAGAGCATCAACTACTGAACTATATATCTCCGTATTTGGTTGATAGCTACCGATTTTCATCTCTCGGAGCAAGTCAATAGCCGCACCCACATGTCCAGTCTTGCACAAACCATCAATCATAATTCCATAAGTGACTTCATTAGGTCGGATCGGTAGCCTGTGAAACAACCTGAGGGCGGCACTAACTTCACCCTCCAAAAAGAGACCATGAATCAGAGTACTAAAGGTAACGACATTCAGCACAGCACCATTCTTAATCATTTCTCCAGCATAACTCAACGCTTCGTCCACATTCCCACTCTTGCAAAGGCCATCTATGATTGCATTATATATCGCCGTATTTGGTACAAAATCCAATCTTTTCATATCTCTAAGAAACCCAATAGCCAAACTCACATTCCCCGTCTTGCATAACCCATCAATGACAGTCCCGTAAGTGTACTGATCAGGTTTACAATATTTAGGTAGCTTGCAAAACAATCCAAGGGCATCGAGAGCTCGGCCCTCGGAGAACAAGCCCTTAATTAGCTGGGTAAAAGTTACAGTATCAGGCTGAAACCCATATTTAATAATGGTTCCAGCCAGAGAGAAACCATAACCCAGACCAACGCCATGGTTGAGGTCCAAGCGGCAACAAGAGTTAATGACAACGTTGAGAGTAAAGAGATTAAGAGGAACAGGACGCATACCCATTTCTCTGAATAGACGAAGAACGTCGCCGTGATTTCCCATTCTGCCAAGAGAAGTGAGGAGTTTACAGAATTCAAAAATCGGTGGCAGCCGATGAGATCTAACCATTCCAGTGAAAACAGAGTGAATATCGGGTAACGACTGTGGGCGATTCACTGGGTTCGAAGGATTAAGGGGGCTTTTGGAAAATTGAGATTGGGCGTGAAGAAAGGCAGTACCTTTGTCTTCGAATCGAGCATCCAAAGAAGCTTGGGCACTGTATCGGCGGCGAGCCGCCATATTCATCCTCATCGTCAAGAACAAAGCAGAGACACGAAGATTGACGGAGATGGATTCAGCAGACCTTTCTCAGCTCGGGCATGGCGACCCTGCAGCTGAACTGCCCATCGGAACACAAATATTTGGGAGCGAGCCGAATCGGGTTTCGGTTTTGCCCTAATTCCTTTTACTTATTGCATTTACCTATTTCCATTTCTTTTTAATAGTTACACTAATCATCATTTACTAATAATTACTGATACACTAATACTATGATTGGTCTGTATCTTAACCTAGGGTTGTTCACGATGCAGTATAGCGGGTTAGTAGCCCGACTCGACTCGAACCGTCCCACACAATCAAATATTAAAGCGGGTTTAAACCCGTCAATATTGCGGGTCTAAAGCGGGTTAAAACGTACTGCCCAAAATTCAATTTTCATTCAATGTAACAAAATATTAATATGAACAATACCAAAATAAAAGTTTAATGGGTAACATAAACTCAATTACGTAATCATAACAAACCCAAAAACAAATATTCAAACTAGAGTTTTCAAAATGACAGATGAATTTTATGGAGAATCACAACAAATATAAGAACTTATACTATCTATTGGATAGTTTTCAATTTACAGTATCGAATTTTATTTAAGAAAAGACAACTAACCCGACATCAAGCCGGACAGCTGAAGTTACAGATAGTGGGACATACCACTCACCATAATCCCAGCTATTTTTAGTTAATGCATACTTGACCAATTCGTGAGACTTTATTACAGGTCCTACGAGCGAAAGTTAGTGTGAAATCAACCCCTAGAACAGAAAGGATGCGCTTGCAGTCGTGGATGATACTCCCGAACATATTTCTCGTGCGTTTCGCTTATCGGACACTATCCACCACCCTAAGACAATCTGTTTCGAATATCGCTTCATTCCAACCATTTTCTTTTGCCCATGATAGCGCTTCTCTGACACCTACGACCTCCACCTCTTCGGAATGGAGATGTCCCGAAAACCGTCTTGAGAGTTGTTTCATTTACTAATATATAAATGAAATAATAATGAGAATGGTATGTATGTAAAAATAACAATCACAAAAAATATTTAAAAAAAACAATTACGAAAATATGAAACCCTAATTATACACTCTTGTCCCTCAAATTTCCCACAAATCTTCTATCCCCTTTGTCTCTTCTTCACACATCTCGAGGTCCCCTCCTCTCCATGCTCCACTTCTGATTTTGACCAAATCCATAACGACGCACATCCGACTCAACCATGTCGCCACACCTCTGACCACACGACGCAACCGAGGAGGCCGGCGACGTAAGCTTCAATTTGTTTAGTTTTCAAAAATGAAATCTACATATCTCCAGTGAGTGTTTCACCTCTTTGACAACGACGACCGTCTGTGATACCTAGGCATTAACTTCCCCAAAACTGACCTCACGTCGATTATCACCAACATTGACGTCGACGATTGCATCAACATCGAAGATTGTTTCGACATTGACGAGTCCTAAGGTAGGTGTTCAAGGTCTTCAACAAAAACGGTGACCGGCTCCCACTGCAGAGTCGACAACGCTGGGGATTCCGGGACTTGGGCAAGGCTGGACGGTGAAGGAATTCCGGAGGATGATAAGAATGGTCGACGTCGACGACGACAGTATGGTCAATTTTGAAGAGGTCTCGCCAAATGATGAAAGGAGATTTTGACAATTTTGATTGTATGGTTTGTTTGAATTATTTTGACGGAATAATGTTTATATTGTAAAATTGGATTTTGAAGGTGTGATTTTGTCAATTTGGATTTGACGAGTTCTAGCAGGTCAATTTTGACAGTACATTTTGTTTAAATTATCTCGATTCATTTTTTTTTCACTTTTCTAGGATTTCTTGAATTTTTGGTTTTATGATTTGTTTAAGTTCTTAAGAAATTGAGATTTTGGGTTTTGATGATATATGTGTCATGTTGTTGATTTTTTTTATCGACAAGTTGTGTATCAAGATTTGGGTTCGACTATACTATGATAAAATAAGACAACACAAAACTTGTTATTCTTATGAGCTATTAAGATTCTAAACACACCCTTATGTAGAAGGGGGACAATATTTTCAATTGACTCCCATCTTAAGAGAGAGGCCAAATAGAGGTTGAGAGAGAATAAATGTGGGATATGTAAATATCTCAGCGAGATTCAAACCCAAGTCACTTGGGCTCAAATTCAAGTGCTTGACAAGTTGTTGATTGATGATGAAATAACGATGTTTTTTTTCTTCTGATGAGCATTAAGGCACATAATTGTACTATTTGTGTTCTTAATATTATAATATTCATTTATCTCCGTGAACCTATTTTGTGTTCATTATTCATCTTTAGAATGAAGTGATATTGTGATTGCTTGGAATAACTGACTCGTCTTATGCGTTTATGTTTCATGAACTCTTGAAACATAGCAAGTGATGCACGACAAAAACCATGAAACCACTGCAAAAATCCCCATGAAACAAAGCAATTTAGGCACTACAAAACCCATGAAATATAGAAATTGCACTGCAAAACCCATGAAACATAGTAATTGATGCGATACAAACCCATCAAACCATTACAAAAATACATGAAACCACAAGCGACATACTGCAAATCCATGAAATGAAACTTGATTAATGAAACCGAAACCACGAAAATTAATTACGAAAAAAATTGGTTAATGATGAAACTTATTTGATAAAGTAAGAAAGATTAAAATAATGAAAGGGCAAAATTAAGTCGTAAATAATTAAGTCGTAAATAATTGTATAAAGGTGAAAATCTATCATAATATTTGTATTAAATGACTGGAATAAATAGACGATTAATTCACGATTACATAACGTGAGCAGTGCATTAAAACAACAAGTAGATTAAGATGTTAGAGTTGTGCCCTAGTCCAAGTGTAAAAGTGATCTACAATTGTAATGTTTTATCTTCTTTCAGAATAAATAATCGGCATGATAGTACTGCGTTATATTAATATAATGAATATGATTTAATCTGTATCATTGTGTGTGTCATCACTAATAGTGGAACTGCAGATCTTAACGAATCATATTTAATGTGTCCCTGGTCAGTTAAGCTTCCTCAGAAGCGACCAGTATGAGGATAACCTCTATATGATTACGCTCTGATCATGGCAAGGGTAAGGACTGAGTTTGATCATAGACATCATTCAGAGAATGATATTGGACGACCCGATAGTGAGTATGTAGCCTAGATGTTGTCATGAGCATACTCACATATCATAGTTTGTCATTGTATCCTTAGACCAAGGAGTTATTGTGGTAACTATGTAATTCATGTCTAAGTTTGATGGTGCCTAAATTTATCAGTAAAAGGTTAACTATAAGGGATCTGATTGGCTTAATTATGGATTACATGAGTGAACACGAAAGATGGCTAATGAATTTATCCCTCATACTCCGGTATGAGAATGAAATCTATTTGGGCCACTTGATAAGTATGACTGAAAAAAATTGCATGGCCATGCGGATAATACTCGGTATCAGTTTTCAGTCATCTCAAATATCGAGAAACAGTGGTTGATTAAATAAGAATGACGGTTCTATACCTTATGATCAATCGATATATCTAGTGATAAAAGGATATTGACATAGACGATAAGAGGTTAAATCGAATCATCGATAATTATGGACGTTGGATAATCATAATGTTTTGCTATAGGCCACTTATGATAGAAAGGACAAAATGGTAATTTTGCACCAGTCTGCCAACGAGTATGAACCTAGAGGGTCACACACTTTAAACAAGGTATATAGCAAAAGTACTTGTAAAGTCAGTATACGAGAAGTATGAGAATCGGGAGAATTCGTCTTTCGGGTTAAGTTAAACCGAAAGGCAAATTAGATGATTTCTGGCTTAAGACTTGAACCAGATGGTTGAGAAAATTGGTCTAAGATGATTTGGGTTAGTCTAGCTGAACCATTTAATTATACCTTAGTAGGTTTAATTAAATGGGTTGCTATAATGGGCTTTAGGCCCATTTGTTTTATAATTTTAATTAATTAATAAAACAAATAAAGAGGAAGTTAATTTTGGTCTTCAAATTCTATTTTTGACGCCACTTCTTCCTCTCCCTCCTCTTCTCTTTGTCGAACCCCCTCTATTTCTATTTGTTTATCTTCATCTTCTTCATTTTTCTAGCAAAAAAGGTTGAAATTTTTTTATAGAAAAAAGTCTTGCTTGTATGGACTTGATAGAGAACAGAAAAAGACTTTTGCGTTGGTGATTGATTGAAGAAGAAAGGGTAATTTCAGATTTTATTCATTTCCTTCTTTGCTAAAATTTTCATTGCATGATGATCTTTAAATTTATCGAAATTCATGGTTAATTTTATATCCGCTGCATGAAATTGATTGAATGGAACTCATGGATTTTCTTCAGTGGTATCAGAGCATGGTTGATATGTTAATGATTATTTTGAGCATGTTAGGGATGGAATTGAATGCTATAATTATTCATGTATGTTTTCGGTTAATTAAATGACATGAACTGAAAAAAGTCTGAATTTTTGGAGGTTAATTTTGATGGCTGAAAATTGAAAAAAAATTTTGGGCTGATTTGGGTTAGCCATCGTTAACCAGTGGTCGAGCCACTTGGCTGACCATAGCTGGCCTCGGGCTGACCATGGTCAGAGCCAATGGCCGACCAGGTCACCCTCGGGCTACCATGGAAGACTCTCGAGCCAACCATGGCCGAGCCCGTGGGCAACCAGGGTGGTTCCTAGGCGCGACCATGCATGGCCCTCGGGCTAACCATGATCGTGGCCTTTGGCCTACAAGGTCGACCTGGGAGCCCTTGGGCCGACCAGATCGGCAGCCCGGACACGTCTATGGTCGCCCTCGGGCGACTTTTGGGCGGGCCTAGGCTAGCCGATAAGTCTCGGGACATGGGCCAGTCCTTGGCCCATTACGATTTAGATTTTTATAGCCTGTCTGATTTCGATAAATCGGGAGTAAACCAGTTCAATTTTGACTAATCAATTTAAACCGTTCGGTTTTGATAAACCGGATTTTTTCCCACATTTAAGCAAGATAAAATTGGAATTAATTTTGTTGTTTGATAACAGGTTGCTTGATAACACGTGTTTGACAACTTGTTGATTTCAATATGATGTGTAGCTAAGCCCGTCTAGACCGTTTGGATGTTTATTTCGGTATTTTGCAACCTGCGTTGTTGCTAAAAATTTTAATTTGTAATTTAATTACGGCATGCATGTCGTTGTTTATTTGTAATTTCAATATTCATTTATGTAATTACGAAGACCGATACGAGAAATAAGTCAAGACGGAGTCGGTAGAGTTCCTAAGGAGGCTTGAAACTAGTGGGAGTCCACGAGAAAAAAGCGAGCACAAATCCAGAAGTTATAGTCTGTAGGATTTGTTTTTAGTTTTTTACCTTAGGATTAAAGATGGGTTAGGCTATACATGCTTACTTTACATTTGTATCGTATGTATGAATGTAGTTTAGTTTAAATGCATGAGTTAATGTATGTTAAACTATCACTCACACGTGGAAGATTAAAACCAGAATTTAATCAGTTTTGCATGTAAATGGACTTGAAATCATTTTTGCATCGATATGTAGCTGATGATTCCAATTAAGATTGTATCGATATACAATCAGAGAGCATTAAATCATTAAGTCACAAATAATTTCAAGTCACGCGAGATACCGCCCAAGCATCAACACTCATAAAGACTTTAAACCTGTGAGTGGGGGCGCCTACGCGTAGCACTCATAGGGGAAAAAAGCCGGATGAGTTGAACAGTTTATATGGATGTGTGCGCCTTTGCGCAGTAGCCATATTAAACTGGTTCATAGTTGAGTTTTGGTAGACTTGGCTATGATTGTCAGCCATGTCTGACCTAGGGTATTAGTATAGGGTATGCCGTGTACATTTAATGTACAAACCCTAGCCAGGAATTACATGGACTTGTAATTGGATTTTTCCTACCTTGGTACCTAGATTGAAGCAGTGAGAATACGTTCACTTCAATCGAATGTATGCAAGGGTCCTGGTTCAAATTCTAAAGTTTAGAATCAGACGAGTGTTTTAAAACTCAATCTCCAACTTTAATTTTAAATAATACTGATTAAAATTTCTTTTACCGTGTACATTTAAATGACGAACACAACAGTCTGGTAACAGCGCACTAAGGGTCCTAATCAAGCAAGATAAGCTTAACGACGTTAACTTCCTCGATTGGGACATAAACTTGAGACTTGTTCTCAAGTATGAACATAAGGAATATATCCTTACCCAGGACCCACCTGATGAGTCAACACTGAACGCCGCGAGGGCACTAAGGGACACTTATAAAAAGTACCTTAGTGACCAAATCGAAGTGTCATGCATTATGATGAGCAGTATGGTGTCTGAGCTGCAGAAACAGTTCATAGAAATTTTGGGTGATCCTCGCGCGTGAATGGAAGAGGTCAAGGAAATGTTCGAGGAGAAAGCTTATGTCAAAAGATATGATACTTTTAACTTGTTTCCTGCAAGCTCAAGGTTGTAGCTCTTGTCAGTCCACATGTCTTGAAGATGAAACGTCTTCTTGAACACCTGACCATGCTTGGTCTTGATGTTCATAAGGAAATGACTGCGGACTTTGTGATACAGTCACTTCCTGATACATATAGTGATTTTGTAGTGAATTACAATATGCATGACATGGACAAGTCTGTGGAAGAGCTCCATGGGGTGCTTGTGACCGCTGAAAAGAACCTTTAAGGCAAGACCAAGAAGGTGCTTATGGTCAACAAGAATGCCAGTTTGAAGAAGAATGACAAGAGTAAGGGTAAGTGAAATTCTGGTTAGATGCAAGATGTATATCACAATGTCGAGACTAAGTGTGAGACATATTGATGGTGCAAAGTCAACAATAAAAATAACGAATAGAAAGTAAACGACACAGGAGTTGGTTACCCAGTTCGGTGCAACATCCCCTACGTCTGGGGGCACTCTACCAGTGAACAAGTTCCACTATATGTAATCAATCACACATACAAAGCTTCACGATTATCACACAAATCTAAGCCCTATGGTATTATTACTAGTGTGAACTTAGCCCAGGGTCTCCCCCTATCTCCGAGCCTCCAACTCGAGTCCACTCTTAGAACTGATCTCACAGTTTCGTCTCCTCCTTTGTCGTTGTCTTTAAAGGTTTGCACACAGCTTCATTGGCGCGAGTTCGTTCAAAACATCCAAACAATATTTCCGCGATTCTTTGTTTGGAACACACAAGCTATAATCTTTGCTAGAACATACAACTCCCTAACACACTAGTCCAACACGCTTAGTAACTCTGTATATTATGAACTAAGAAATAACTACACAACATACACTCTACGGAATGGAACGAGCATCTATTTGTAGAAGATGAACGAGGATCTATTTAGGGTTTTTTAAATGATATCGTACGCGCCTTGCCGATTACGTCTCCTCCAAGTTTCCTTTTGCTGCTGCACAGCTGATGTGGAAAGAATCCTTTTGATATTCGAAGATCTTTTAATCAAGAAAACTCCAGAAAGTCTTCTAGCGAGATGTTCGATCGTGATGTCCGAGACTTCTTGATAGACATCTTCTGATTTGAGCATCGACGTCTTAGGTCGCGATATGTGGATGGACATCTTTTCATCATATAAAATAGCCAACATCCGTAGGAACCACAATCTCCCCCTTTGGCTATTTTTGGGGCGAGCACTCCTTTATTCACGTGTCCTGCAGAGAGAGTCTTCAATCCTCTTGACAGTAGCTCAAACTGAATGATGTCTGAGACATATAGTTAGACATAATGTACGATAAGATGTTAAGACAAAAAACAGGCAATAATTTAATGCAAGTAATGCTGTTTTCTTTAGTGAGCTTTCAGTGAGCTCCATCTTGGCGTTCTTCTTGTCCTTCTCCACGTGAAGCTAGTCTCAACTAGCCATACCCCCCCTAATTGTCTCAAAAATATGCAAAAAAGGCATATGCAATCAAACCAGATATGCTCACAAAGCAAAATATAACATGAAGCGAAGAAAAAACCAAACCATAAGAAGTAAGGCTTCAACTCCAGCCTTACATCTATTCTACTCGGACAATCCCTCGAGGTTAATAAGTTTGTAACAATTATACCAAAAACAATTGTTCAAGAGTAAGGTTCATAGAAACGGTAACCAATTAAATGTTGTTGGAGCTTGACTCCTCATCATCTTCTTCATCAGCAGCGTCTTCTTCAGCAGGTATGTCCTCAACTTTCTTCTTTCTCTTCCTGTCTTGCAAGAGATCCTGGAGCACTCCTTCGCAGATAGTCTTTCTAGAGAACATGATGTATATAGTGCTCTCTAGGAACTTTATTTCCTCGCCCAGCTCTGTCACAACATCTTTCTGGACATCAGAGGATCCAGATGTTTTCTTTGACATTTCACCAGAAGGATGTCCTTCAAAGAGCTTCGGGCTGAACGAGAGAGCGGCAGGCTTCTTTCCGGCCACATCAGAGCTTTAGAGTAGCTTGGGGGCGTTTGCTCAGGATGATCCCAGTGATAAGCGAGGGAAAGCCGATTGACATTTTGACCGCAAAGGATTTTGCATGTTTCATCAAATGGTCAATCACAAATGTGCCAAAATTGAAAGTGGAACACATACCTATCAGGTATATCAGCTTAGCAAGTTCAGTAGTAATGCTAGAGCCATGTGTGGAAGGCGCCCAATTTGCGATGCCGATTTGGAAGAGGACCGAGTATTTTGCAGTTAGAACAGAGGAGGATAGCTTGCCCTTGATTGGCCAGATTCTCTTTGTACCCCCAGATATCTGTTGTACAGCTTTGCTTAATGATGGGACATCATAGGAGACATCCGGAGTGTCTCTTCCCAAAAAGTTGTTAACAACCTCTTTAGTGAAGATGCATGACTTTCCTCTGACATACACTTTTCTATACTCTGAACTGGAGGGTATATCGAAACTAGGAGATATATTAACTATGAATTCTTGGACAAGAAGGTGGTAGTACGTACCAATATTTGAGACGCTCTGAAGGAGCCCTGCATCTGAAATCAGCTCTATGATTTCCCCCATCTTTAAAGCACTCGGTGATAGTTCCTTTTCAAGGACAACTTTCCTCATTGCAACAACCTTCCATTTCAAAGCTGACTCCACATGATGGAAGGAGATGTTATCTATCTTGGCTGGTGGACCATTTTTCGGGAGCTTCTGACCTCCAATGTACTTAGGCTCAACATGAGCCTTTTATACAACTTCCACTTCTTCTTCGCTCGAGGTAGGTTCATCCACAAGATGGCTCGACTTCTTTTGAGACTTCTTTATGGCAGAACTTGCTGCCTTGTCAGCTTTTCGCTTTTTCCTTCTCTTTCTGGCATATTTCTTTTCAACAATAACCTTTTTCCTCTTCCCGGACATCCTCTTTACAGATTCAACATCCTCAACAGTCTTCTTCCTTTTGGACTTTGACTTGGATACAACAACATTTTCTGCTTCTGAGATCTCAGCCTCTTCTTCTTCTTCTTCAGCAAACTCATGACCAATGTACACAGATTTATTAGAAACTTCCTTCTCGTGAGAAACAGTTTTCTCACTCTCTTCAACCTCTTGCCTCAGATCAGCAAGCACTTCCGCTATAGAATTAGTCGGACCAGAGTCTTCGTCATTCACTTCAGGGACATCTTCCTGCACATTCTTACAGACATTCTCAACAACAAGAGTTGGGACATCATCAGTCCCATCAGCCTGACTTTTATCGAACACAACCTTTGGATTCTCTAGAACAACTTCATCACCCATAGCGCCCTCAGCCTTCTCAATAGTCTTTGGAGGCACACCGACACTTCCTCTTGCGTGCATTATGCACTGTTCAGATATTAATATGGATCTTCATCTCCTTCTTTTGATAGCACAGACACCTCACCTTCTTGAGGATTTTCAACAACAACAATCCCCACTTCTTCAGTTGGAAAGATCGTTTGCAAAAGAGTCGCCTTTAGAACCTCCTCAGTACTTTCAAAGCTATCCAAACCCTCTACTCTTGTGGTCGGAGTAGGAGTGATTTCCACAACATTCGAATCAGGAATTTGAGAACCAGGGGTTTCATAATTACCAGGCATGGAGAAGTTTGGAGCTTCTAATGGAGCTGCTTTTTCTTTACTAGCACTTGCTTAAGCAATGGGTGCCTCAGAAGTTTCGGTTATGGTGATCCCTATTTTGGTCGTTTTGGGGACATTCTCTTGGGTCTTTTCTTTTTTCCTCTCGCCCTTCTTCTTCCCTAAGCTTGATCGTGAGAGAGACATAGAGTTCAGGCGTAATGCCTTTTTTCTGGCGAAGTTGGCCGCAACTCTACCGCTTCGGGTGCCCACTATTATCGTGACAGTGCAAGCTTGAGCAGAGAGAGAGAGAGAGAGAGAGGTGGAGAGAAAAAATGGGAGGGTTGCAAATCTTTTAGAAAGTGAAAGGTTAGAGAGACAATCCACGGAAGTTAAGAAAATCCTTTTGAATAAGTGGGACTGAAAAATAGGGTATAAAATAAACGATATATTTGTGAGGTCAGCACTTTCCTTTTTCCTTCTTGAATGGGCTCCAAACATCTTCCGGCCCATCATGTGGTGTGTGTAGAGTTTTGGAGCGTTCTAGATCGTCGAGATAGCAGAAGCATTATAATGAAATCTACTCCAAACCTTTGTCCAAGAACATAAACCGTTAAATCCCAAGGCAAAATATATTCCACAAGATATTTACCTTTAAGTCTTGTTGAATCGATAAAGAAGAACTTCCGAATCTTCTTCTCTAAAGCAAGTCCACACCAAGGGGATGATCTTGAAGATCCTTCACTTAATTGCCTACTAGAACAATTAAATGAAGAACAAGAGAGCAAGATGGAGGAGAGAGAAAATCTTGGCCGGCCACTAGAGAGAAAAGAGAGAGTTTTTGTGAGTTGTGTGATTAATTTGATTAATGAATGAATGTTAGATATTTCAAATCATCATCCAACTCATAAGCATGAGTCAAAAGTGATTGGTATGGGCTTAAAGGTGCTTTAACCCATACCCCTTAAATCACTCACCTCTTAATCCACAATCACCAACTAAGCATGGTGTTGTGTGGCCCCCACACATGGACCCACCATGTGGGCCGGCCAAGAGGGCTTATTGGGCCCTTGTTTGGGCCGGCCATGAGACCTCATGAGCCGAGCCCAATGGGCTCGCCCATGTGGTTTCGTGTCGTGCCCAAAAACGCCCGACCCTTTTTGTGGTTACTTATCAAACAAAGTCCGACGCGACATCGATGAAAAAACTCAGTTTTCTCGATTCGCTAATTATTCTCTCAAACCGAATCCATGGCACAAAACCTCTAGTTTTGTCCATGTATTGCTCCTCAAGAAACGTTATGGTTTCCTTGTTTCAAGTTATCCGTCTTGAATGTGTGTGACCCTTCAGGCTCATGCCACCGTTGGCAGATCGGCGCAAAAGATCGCTCTTCCCCGATCCATCATAAGGGGCTTCTAGTAAGACGTTATGATTACCCAAGGTGCATGACGATCGATGATTCGACTTAACCTTGTGCGTACAAGTCACTATCCTATTATCTCTAGATATCCCGATTGATCACAAGGCATAAAGTTGTCACCCTTGTTTAATCAATCATTGTTACTTGATATGTGAGACGGCTGAGAACTGATAACCCGTATCACCGGCATGGCCATGCTCTTACTCTCAGTCAGTCATTAAGAACCATCCTCATACTGGTCGCTTCTATAGAAGCGTAGATTGACCAGGGACTTGTTAAGTATGATCCGTACAGATTTATGGTTCTACTACTTTTGTGGTCATAAATCAGATCATGCTCAACATATTACTTCAACACATAAGTAATATAAAGCCGTTTTATATATATATATATATTACAAACGATGATAATGTATATAGACGTTTACAGGCTACTAGCAATTGGACTAGGGAACAAAATGCTATCAATCTCCCACTTGCCCCTAGTTCCAATCTAAGTTCCAGTCTATACCCATTGACCTAACATGTTTATCATGTTTTGCTTGTGAAAGAGCCTTGGTCAAGGGGTCGGCTGTGTTATCATCAGTTGCAACATAGTGGATCTTCACGTCACCTCTAGCAACAATGTCGCGGATGATGTGATACTTTATGAGTACATGTTTGGATCTGTCATGTGCCCTGGGTTCCTTAGCTTGCGCAATAGCCCCGGTGTTGTCACAATATAAGTCTACTGGGTTAGATGAGTTTTGAATTACACCTAACCCAACCATGAAACTCCTGATCCATACAGCCTCTTTTGCCGCTTCCGATGCAACAATGTACTCAGCTTCGGTCGTAGAGTCGGCAATGGTGTCCTGCTTCTTGCTTTTCCAGCTGAATGCTCCACCGACTGACTTTTAAAGTCATCGGGGTCTGTCTGGAAACTAGCGTCAACATATCCTTTGACAACTAGATCATCATTTCTTCCCCCGTATACAAGAAAAACGTCTTTGGTTTTTCTCAAATATTTGAGAATCGTCTTGACGGCAATCCAGTGTTCCTCACCGGGTTTGGATAGATGTCTACTGGTACAGCTTAGGGTAAACGAGACATCCGGTCTCATACATATCATGGCATACATTATGGACCCTATAGCCGAAGCATATGGGATCTCATTCATTCTTGCTAGCTTTGCAGGTGTCTCAGCACACTGCTTCTTGCTAAGCTTCATGCCATGACGCATGGGCAGTAATCCTTTCTTTGAATCTTGCATTGAGAATCGTCTCAACACTTTGTCTATGTAGGTGCTTTGACTTAAGCCCAAGACCCGCTTGGCACAGTCTCCATATATCTTGATCCCCAAGATGTAAGAGGCCTCGCCTAAGTCCTTCATTGCGAAACATTCACCTAACCAAGTATTTGTTAAGAGCAAGGTAGGGACGTCGTTTCCAATGAACAGTATGTCATCAACATAAGGCACCAAGAAGACTACTTTGCTCCCATCTGCCTTTTTATATACGCAAGGTTCATCATCGTTCTTGATGAAGCCAAACTGTTTCACAACTTCATCAAAACGCTGATTCCAACTCCGAGATGCTTGCTTCAAACCATAGATTGATTTAAGCAACTTACAAATATTTCCTTTATTCTTTGGATCCTCAAAACCCTCAGGCTGGGACATATAAACGTCCTCAGCTAACCTCCCGTTGAGGAAGGCGGTTTTGACGTCCATTTGCCATATCTCATAGTCATGATACGCTGCTACGGCAAGTAGAATGCATATAGATTTGACCATAGCTACTGGAGAAAAGGTCTCTTCATAGTCAATTCCGTGGATTTGTCTATAACCTTTTGCTACCAGTCTTGCTTTATAGGTCTGAGGTTTGCCATCCATGTCTATCTTTATTTTAAAGATCCATTTACACCCAATGACTTTTACGTCAGGGGTTTGTTCCACCAAGTCCCACACTTGATTATCTGACATGGATTGCATTTCTTCCCTCATGGCTTCCAGCCATTTCTCAGAGTCGGTTCCGTCCAAGGCCTCTCGAAAGGTAGCTGGATCATTGTCCACTAATACTAAATAATCACCTCTAGTTACTAGGAAACCGTATCTGACAGGTGCATGATTTATCCTTTCAGACTGCCTCGGACCGTCCTCATTAACTGTAGCTATTGGTTCTTGCTCAACGACCACTTCTGGCTCTACTTCTTCTAGTGGGTCGTCTAGTGGTTCCCGAGTGACCATCTCATCTAGAACTTCATCAAGATGAACATCCCTCCCACTGACTGTCTTGGAAATGAACTCCTTTTCCAAGAAAGTCCCACCTCGTGCGACAAAAACTTTATTTTCGCTCAGTTTGTAGAAGTAGTATCCTTTTGTTTCTTTTGGATATCCGACGAAAGTGCACTTATCTGATCTCGGTTCGAGCTTGGTTGCAAGCAACTGTTTTACATAAGCCTCGCAACCCCAGATTTTTAGGAAGGACAAAACGGGTTCCTTCCCGTACCATTTCTCGAATGATGTCCCTTCCACTGCTTTTGACGGAGCCCTGTTTATTATGAATGCGGCCGTTTACAGAGCATAACCCCAGAAGGAGATCGGGAGATCAGTGAGACTTAACATCGCTCGAACCATAACCAACAATATCTGATTCCTCCGCTCGGACACACCATTAAGTTGCGGTGTTCCTGGCGGAGTCCACTGAGATAGTATTCCACCTTCAGTAAGATAACTAAGAAACTCCTCGGATAAGTATTCTCCACCCCGATCAGAACGGAGTGCCTTGATACTCTTTCCGAGTTGGTTTTCTACTTCAGTCCTAAACTCCTTCAATTTATCAAAGGCTTCGGACTTATGTCTCATGAGATAGACATAACCATATCTACTGAAATCGTCAGTAAATGTGATAAAGTAGCCTAAACCCCCTCTGGCTGGTGTACTCATTGGTCCACATACGTCTGAATGTATTAGACCCAATAGATCACCTGCCATTTCACCTAAACCAGTGAAGGGCGCTTTAGTCATCTTGCCCATTAAACAAGCTTCGCATCTATCAATCATTTGGAATTCGAATTGACTTAGAAGTCCGCGCTTATGAAGCGCTGAGATGTGTTTCTCATTTATGTGACCTAGACGACAATGCCAGATTAGAGTTTGGTCTAAATCATTAGCTTTAAACCTCTTAGCATTTATATTATAGAGCATGTTGGATCTTGAGTTTTGCATATTTAATATGTATAAACCTCCAACAGTGTGAGTATTGCCATAAAACATGTTGTTGCGCATAATATTAAAAAACCTGTTCTTAATATTAAAATAATAACCTTCTTTTTCAAGAAGAGAAATTGAAATAATATTCCCGCTGAAAGCAGGTACGCAAAACACATCATGAAGTTCAATTACAAGCCCACTTGGCAAAACAAGGTTAACAGAACCCATGACACTTGCGGCAACTCTCACGTTGTTCCCAACTCTTAGGTCCACCTCGCTTTCCCCCATATCTCTTCTACTGTGTAACACCTGCATATCCGCACAGACATGAGACTCAGCTCCAGTGTCTAGTACCCAAGTATTTATCGTAGAAAGATATAGCTCTAATGGAATACCTGATGAAGTAGCGGCCCCACCGCCCTTCTTCTGATCCTCCTTCAGTTGCTGACAGTCTTTCTTCCAATGACCAGGCTTTTGACAGTAGAAACAGATCAACTCTTTTGCCTTCCCCTTGCCTTTTACGGGCATGGAAGGTCTAGGAACAAATGGTCGTCTGGTCTTTCCTGCCAGTTGCATTGGGGTTTTACCCTTTTCGAAAAACGGTTTATCGAAACCGATTAAATTTTGAAAGTTTTCGAAATATTGGTTCCCGGGTTCGTGCCACAGATCAAACACCGTGCACGAACCAAGTCGGGCAAAGCCAATGGACCGAAATCCCATTGGGCCGAAAGCCCATTGGGCCGAGCCCAACATGTCACGGCTCGGTTTGGGCCTTGGAAGGCCCAAACCGAGCTTGCCTCCACTCTCAGCCTCAGCTAAGAGTGGGGACGGCCCCGGTCACCGCCGGCCTCCGGTGACCTCCATCCGGTACCTTCGATCCGGCTCCCCGAGAGTCTCTTCTCGGACCCGACAAATCCAATAATTTCCGAAAAATTCCAAATTCAATATATTTTAAAAAATAACATATTTCATGCAAATATCCCAAAAAGCATTAAAATCATGTTATCAACAATTTTTGCATGCAAATAATCATAAAACCGAAACAAACTCAACAAGACAAAAATTAAGAGGGTAACCACGCTCTAATACCACTGTAGGGTTTTGGAGCGTTCTAGATTGTCGAGATAGCGGAAGCATTATAATGAAATCTACTCCAAACCTTTGTCCAAGAACATAAACCGTTAAATCCCAAGGCAAAATCTATTCCACAAGATATTTACCTTTAAGTCTTGTTGAATCGCTAAAGAAGAACTTTCAGATCTTCTTCTCTAAAGCAAGTCTACACCAAGGGGATGATCTTGAAGATCCTTCACTTAATTGCATACTAGAACAATTAAATGAAGAACAAGGGAGCAAGATGGAGGAGAGAGAAAATCTTGGCCGGCCACTAGAGCGAAAAGAGAGTTTTTGTGAGTTGTGTGATTAATTTGATTAATGAATGAATGTTAGATATTTCAATTCATCATCCAACTCATAAGCATGGGTCAAAAGTGATTGGTATGGGCTTAAAGATGCTTTAACCCATACCCCTTAAATCACTCACATCTTAATCCACAATCACCAACTAAGCATGGTGTTGTGTGACCCCCACACATGGACCCACCATGTGGGCCGGCCAAGAGGGCTTATTGGGCCGGCCATGAGACCTCATGAGCCGAGCTCAATGGGCTCGCCCATGTGGTTTCGTGTCGTGCCCAAAAGCGCCCGACCCTTTTTGTCGTTACTTATCAAACAAAGTCCGACGCGACATCGATGAAAAAACTCAGTTTTCTCGATTCGCTAATTATTCTCTCAAACCGAACCCATGGCACTAAACCTCCAGTTTTGTCCATGTATTGCTCCTCAAGAAACGTTAAGGTTTCCTTGTCTCAAGTTATCCGTCTTGAATGTGTGTGACCCTTCAGGCTCATGCCACCGTTGGCAGATCAGCGCAAAAGATCGCTCTTGCCCTATCCATCATAAGGGGCCTCTAGTAAGACGTTATGATTACCCAAGGTGCATGACGATCGATGATTCGACTTAACCTTGTGCATACAAGTCACTATCCTATTACCTCTAGATATCCCGATTGATCACAAGGCATAGAGTCGTCACCCTTGTTTAATCAATCATTTTTACTTGATATGTGAGATGGCTGAGAACTGATAACCCATATCACCGGCATGGCCATGCTCTTACTCTAAGTCAGTCTCAATCAAGAGGCCTTTTAACGGATATCTTTCCCATACCGTAGTATGAGGGATAAATCCCTTAGCCGTCTTTCGTGTCACTCATGCAACCCGTTCCGCCACCCAATCATGCCCGTTATTGCAATCCTGTTACAGAAAGCGTTAGGGGCAAGTTAAAGCCGGACGTACATTGCATAGTGATCACAAAGACTCCTCGGTCTAAGGATATCGTGACAAGCTATCGCATTTGAATATGTTCATGGCTTAATCTATGAAAACACTATTCAAAGCTGGTCGTCCGATATCAATCACCTCATGATATCTATGATATGATTCCGGGATCCCTCATCCCTATGAAAAGTAGAACTACATCATTAAGAACCATCCTCATACTGGTCGCTTCTATAGAAGCGTAGATTGACCAGGAACTTGTTAAGTGTGATCCGTACAGATTTATGGTTCTACTACTTTAGTGGTCATAAATCAGATCATGCTCAACATATTACTTCAACACATAAGTAATATAAAGCCGTTTTATATATATATTACAAACGATGATAATGTACATAGACGTTTACAGGCTACTAGCAATTGGACTAGGGCACAAAATGCTATCAGTGTGGATGTTGACTCCCATGATCCACACCACTCTTTCCTTGGCTTTAAGTCATAGATGACATCTCAATCATACAAAGTCCTAATGATGACCTTAGACTTTCGAATCGAGCAATGTCAAGGGTCTTAGTAAAAATATCAGGCAATTGCCTTTCAGTGGGAATGTACTCTAGCTGAATTACCCTTTCTTCAACAAGGTCTCTTATAAAGTGATGACGAATATCTATGTGCTTCGTCTTGCTGTGCTGGACAGGATTCTTAGATATGTTTATAACACTGACATTGTCACAGAATAATGTCATGCCATCTTGCTGGACATCAACATTTGCTTCATCCAAAGTAGTTAAGTGCAACTACTTCCAGCGGCTATATATTCTGATTCAGCCGTAGACAAGGCCACACAGTTTTGTTTCTTGCTGAACCATGAGATTAGATTATTATCCAAGTAAAAACATCCACCTAAAGTACTTCTCAAGATTTTCTTGGCTTGAGAAAGAAAACTCACATGTGGGTCCGCCTGATGTCTGGCACATACTCCGACGGCGTATGTTATGTCAGGACGACTTGCTGTGAGATATAACAAACTTCATATGATGCTTCTGTATAGGCTGTGGTCTACTGATTTTCCATTTTCATCTTTAGACATCTTTGTGGTTGTGGCAATAGGGGTCTGTTTGTGAGATACCTTTTCCAGACCAAACTTCTTCACAAAATTCACAGCGTACTTGCTCAGAGAGGTAAAGATCCCATTCTTCATTTGCTTGATTTGGAACCCTAGGAAATAGCTAAGTTTTCCCACCATATTCATCAACTGTCGAATGACCTCCAGTTTTGCTACGGGGGCAAAGGTTTCTTCGAAATCTATTCCTACTACTTGAGTATACCCTTGAGCCACCAATCTTGCTTTATTCCGAGAGATGTTTCCAAGTTCGTCTGCCTTGTCCTTGAAGATCCATTTCATTCCTATCAAATTGATGTTTTCTGGTTTTGGCACCAGTTCCCAGACTTCATTCCTTTTGAACTGCCCGAGCTCTTCTTGCATGGTATTCACCCAGTATTCGTCATTGATTGCCTCTTGAACATTCTTTGGTTCCACCTTTGAGATGAAGCAGACATTCTCGATCATTTGATGATAGTTGATAGGAACCTTTTGTCTGGTTCGAACTCCATCTTCAAGATTCCTTATCACTTCTTGCACATGATGGTCCTTTTGAACCTTTCTGGAGGGATTTCTGAGCTCTAGAACAGTCGTTGGAACATTATCAAGCGCAATGTCGCTTCCTGTGTCTCTGACTTCTTCTGACCTATTATCAGGCATATCTGTCTTGACATCCTGTGTTTTGACATCTTGCGAGACATGTGGCACGACCGCTTCTTCACCGCCGATGTTTTCAAAAAATATGGTAAGTTTCATTTATGACCACATTGATGGATTCTATAACCGTTCTAGTGCGCGATTGTTGAAGACTCGATATGCTCTGCTATTTCTAGAATTACCAAGAAACATCCCTTCATCACTTTTCGGATCAAATTTTCGACGTGGGTCCCTATCAGCTAAGATGTAACGTAGAGCCAAAAACACGAAAGTACTTGAGGTTGTGCTTTCTCCTCCTCCATATTTTATAAGAGGTAGTGTTTGTACCTGGTCGAATACTGACACGGTTGAGAATATGGCAAGCGGTGTTTATCGCTTCAGCCCAAAAGTGTAGGAAGATTTTTGGCGAGAATCATAAATCTAGCCATCTCTTGTATTGTCCTATTCTTCCTTTCCACTACTCCATTTTGTTGAGGAGTTATAAGAGCCAAGAACTCATGTGTGGTTCCCTCCTCATCACAAAAATAAGAGAAACGACTGTTCTCGAATTCTGTACCATGGTCACTACGTAATCTGACAATTTTGCCCATGTTCTCCCTTTGTTCTCGACGAATTCTGTTGCATAAGCCTTTGAAAATAGAAAACATGTCAAATTTTTCATGAATAAATTCGACCAATGTGTACCTGGAGTAGTCATCAACACATACAAGTACATATTTCTTGCCGCCCAGGCTCTCTGTTTGCATTGGCCCCATTAGGTCTATATGAAGAAGTTCAAGTACTTTGGATTTCGTACAATGTTGCAGCCTTCTGTGGGACAACTTCACCGGCTTCCCGATTTGACATTCTCCACAGATACGCCCTTCGATTATCTTTAGAGGAGGAGCACCAGAGATAGCCTCTTAAGATATGTTTTTTTTCATGCTTTTAAGGTTTAGATGACCCAGGCGTTGGTGCCATAGTTGGGCTTCATCTGTTTTGGTAAACATGCATGATGTAATGATATTTTTTGGTGACGATGTCCACATGTAACAGTTATCTTTTGATCGACTTGCTTGCATTAGCTCGACCTTGTTTGTTGCAATCACAGAGGAATTGTTACGAGTGAAATTAACTATTAGGTCAAGATCACATAGCTGGCTAATACTCAAAAGATTAGCCGTTAGTCCCTCCACGAGAAGTGCTTCCTTTAGGCAATCAATACCAGGAAGTTTGAGCTGTCCCTTCCCGATGACCCTAGCCTTGACACCATCGCCAAATGTGACATGTCCAACAAAGCACGGTTTGAGGTTGATTAGCAAGCTTCTGTCACCTGTCATATGTCTGGAACATCCACTGTCAAATTACCAGATTTTTCTGGGTGAAGCAGTTAGAATGGTATAAGCAATGTTAGTTTTGTACGATACATCTTTTACCTTTCAAACTTGCTTGAGAGCTTTCTTGTGTTGGGAGAGTTTGGCTTGAGTAGATGGCTCTTTGTGTATGCGAAAACAGAAAGGACGGATGTGACCCTTTTGTCCACAGTAGTAACATGCCCATTGATTTTGTTGTCGAGGAATCAGTTGTGGTAATACATTTCTTTGATTTCGTCTTGGGGCTGGCATAGCGTTAGAGTGCTGATGATACTGTCTGACACCTTGAGGTTGTTGATAGCGACGTTGAACATGTCTCTGTCTTTACAGTTGAGGGGCATGTTGTGGCCTATAACGTTGTGGAACATGTTGCGTCTGATGATGTTGATGACCTTGTGGGACACTAGATGGTAGGGACATTTGAATAGACAGAGGCAGTTTGTCCTGCTGAGGAACAAAGATAGTTTTAGATGCGGAGGCTTCTGAGGAATAGCCTAGTCCCTGTATGTTTTTGGCCGGTTTCCCCATGGAGAGTAGAGTGTCCAGCATATTAGTGCAGGGATTCATCATTTTTACATTCTTTGTCATTTGATCAATATCTCCTTTGAGTGGACTTATTTCCTTCTTCAAATTGACTATGGTTTCAAGCAACCTAGTCTTGTCGTCTGAGAGAGCCACAATATATCTCTTTGTTTCTCCAGGACTTTGGATTCCTCTATATATTGGGGGAACAGCTTGTCGTAGGCACTGTTCATCACTTCACCTGGTAAGAGTGTCGATTCATCTATAGCAAAATCTTGGTTAGAAGAATGTGCAGTAAAAGCTACAAAGTTTCTTATCTGTTCTTCGTCGCTGTCTTTTTCTTCTCCGTCAGACATGGAGGTTTTGTAACCCTTCTTTTGTTTCTTTAGGAAATTCGGGCATTCTTTTTTGATATGGCCGTAGCCTTCACATTCATCGCATTGGATGCCTTTGCCTTTTTCTGTTCGATCAGATCTTCAAGCTTCTTTGATGACGACATCCTTCTAAAACTTGTTAGGCACATTGTCTTTAGGGTTCTGATAGACATGTTTCCCAGCTCTTTTCGCGAATCTTTTCATGATCCTGTTATAATTTTTTACCATCAAAGCAAGAGCTTGATCAGTATCATCTTCAGATTCAGAGTCTACTTGATTTCGAGAGGAACACGTTGAGCTTGTCAGGGCGAGTCCCTAGAGTATTTTGTCTGGAATGGGAACTGAGAGTTCAAAAGTCATTAACGAACCCATTAGTTCATCAAATCGAAGAGTTTTCAGATCGTGCATTTCTTCTATGGCAATCAATTTCATCTTGAATCTTGGACTAAGAGATTTAAGCGTTTTTCGAACCAGATCTTTATCTGTCATGGGTTTTCCCAGCGAATATGATTCATTTGCCAAGTCTCTAATCCGCACATTGAAGTCGTTGATTGTCTCATCATCTTTCATGAATAATGCTTCAAAGTGTGTCGTGAGGTATTGAAGTTTTTGCTCTCGAATTTTGGTCGTCCCTTCATATGTTGTGGCCAAAATTTCCCAAACATCTTTTGCTACAACACATGTGTTGATCAACTTGAACACATTCTGATCAACTGCATTAAAAATGGCATTTAGTGCACAAGAGTTACCTAGGGCAGCCAGGTCTTCTGCATTAGTCCAATCATTTTCTGCTTTGATGCGAGAGACGTTTTGATCATCGGTAGTGGTTGGAGCTACCCATCCATTGATTGCGGATTTCCAAGCCTTGTGATCAAGTGTCTTGAGGAATGCGGTCATACGGGTCTTCCAATACGCATAATTTGATCCATCTAGCACAAGAGGTCTGTTGACGGAGCCTTCTTCTCTAGATCCAAACATGACTTAATTCCAGAATTTGTCAAACATGAACACACATAGTGAATTAAGATGCCTACTCTGATACCAATTGAAATTCTGGTTAGATGCAAGATGTCTATCACAATGTCGAGACCAAGTTTGAGATATCTTGGTGGTGCAAAGTCAACGATAAAAATAACGAACAGAAAGTAAACGACGCAGGAGTTGGTTACCCATTTCGGTGCAACATCACATACGTCTGGGGGCACTCTGCTAGTGAACAAGTTCCACTATATGTAATCAATCACACATACAAAGCTTCACGATTATCACACAAATCTAAGCCCTATGGTATTATTACTAGTGTGAACTTAGCCCAGGGTCTCCCCCTGTCTCCGAGCCTCCAACTCGAGTCCACTCTTAGAATTGATCTCACGGTTCTGTCTCCTCCTTTGTCGTCGTCTTCAAAGTTTTGCACACAGCTTCACTGGCGCAAGTTCGTTCAAAACATCCAAACAATATTTCTGCGATTCTTTGTTTGGAACACACAAGCTATAATCTTTGCTACAACATACAGCTTCCTAACACGCTAGTCCAACACAATTAGGAACTCTGTATATTATGAACTAAAAAATAACTACACAGCACCCCTTCTACGGATTGGAACGAGCATCTATTTGTAGAAGATGGACGAGAATCTGTTTAGGGTTTCCTAAAAGATCTCGTACGGACCTTGCTGATTACGTCTCCTCCAAGTTTTCTTTTGCTGCTGCACAGCTGATGCGGAAAGAATCCTTCTGATATTCAAAGATCTTCTAATTAAGGAAACTCCATAAAGTCTTCTGGCGAGATGTTCGATCGTGATGTCCGAGACTTCTGGATAGACATCTTCTGATTTGAGCATCGTCGTCTTAGGTCGCGACATATAAATGGACATCTTTCCATCATATAAAATAGCCAACATCCGTAGGAACCACAATAAGGGTAAGGGTAAGGGCCCCATGCACCTTGCAGGGCAAATCAGACACCCTAAGGGTTCAAAGGTTTAAACCGCTCCTAAGGCTGCTGTGAATGCTAAGGACATAGGGGTTGTCTGTTATTACTACAATGAGTCAAGGCACTCGAAAAGGGATTGTAAGAAGCACAAGGAATATCTGAAGAAGGGTGGGATTTCCACATCTTCAAGATCAGGTATTTACGTTATTGAGTTTACTCTCAGTCTTTCTACTACTTCTAGTTCTTGGGTACTAGATACCGGTTGAATCTCACATTTGTGTTCATGTGCAGGTTTTGGAAAGTAGAAAGGCTCTGGGCAGAGACGAAGTGGACATAAGAGTTGGTGATGGCAATCCTGTCCCAACAATATTTATCATCAAACATGACTTAACATGCAATTTATCATGAAACATGACTTAACATGCAATTTAAATAAAATTATTATATTGGTCATGTTCTTCAAGGTGTTTCCAAAATTTCTCCAACAACTTCAGAGACTCAGATTTTTTATCCAATCTTGGTTGCAAATCAAGTCCTCTACTATTTTCGATATTAACTTATATAATCATTAGGTACACGTCAGCCAATACTAAATGTAGATTCGGAGGAAACAACAGAAATCTGAATAACTAATATATCCTTAATCATTTTAGAGAGAATTGGATATCTACGAGCATTACTTTTCCATCAGCAGAGAATAACAACATTTCTAGTCAGATTTGATAAACTTTTCTTCAGATGTTAATTGTCTTTTATACAAAGCAGACAATATTCCCATTCATAATGCATCCTTATCACAACATGAAGCATGTGGTTGGGATAAAGATTCACTTTAAGAATGCGAATAAAGTCTCACATACTCATACAAAAATCATTCAAAGCATTTTGAATTGAAGGACACAATTTATCAACAACTATTGATAGATACATGTTTTGGACAACGTATTAATCAACATCTAATTTATGTTAAGGATAAAAAAACAGCAATAGGGAAAATTCACTTACCTCCCCTAAGTTTACTTAATTTGCACTTAAGTCCTCTTAGGTTTAAACACAATTTTCGGAGCCTCTAAATTTTAAAAAGTCTAACTTAATCCCTCTACGTTCTTTTTTTTAAACATTATGCTAATTTTTTGTGAAATGATGAAAATGACCTTGTATTAAAATTTTTAAAAAAATAAAAAAATTATGAACTTCTTTTTTCCATTTTTTTTGTAAAACATATGTTAGTATTTAAATACTAACATATCATTTACAAAAAAAATTAGAAAAAAGTAAGTTCAAAATAGGTAATAATTATTTATTTAAAATTTTTTATATAAGGGCCTTTTCATCATTTCATAAAAAGTTAGAATAAATTTTTGAAAACCTAACGGCGGGGAATTAAGTGAGACTTTTTAAAACTTAAGGGGCTCCCGAATCGTGTTTAAATCTAATGAGAGTTAAGTGAGGATCAACTAAACTTAGGGAGAGGAACGTGGGTTCTTCCCTAAATACTAACATGGTCATATGCTCATCACCCAATATTTATCAAATTTATTTTTCATTTTAAAAGACATTTCAATAATTTTCAAGTCAACACTAAACAATTCCTTATTTAAAAGTGCAAGAATGTCATCAATTTCATACAAAAAAACATAAGTAAAACCAAAGACACAACCAATCAAGTAGATGAAATGTTTTAAAATTTTCATACTTTTCCAGTCATATTCACAAACCACACCAAGAACTTTCGTAGCACCCTTAGTAATTTTGGATTCCATTTCTAATATAGGACATAGATCATATGTCACGTATCTATCAAGCGTCATATCAAATTAGAATGCAGTATCAAATATTAAATAGGTGGAAATTCAACCTAGTGAATACATCCAAACACAAGCATGCATGTGATTCAATATTCTCCATTTTAATACATTTCTTGAACTTAAGAAGTCCAGCAAGAAAACTTTGATCAATTTTGTAGCAAGCCTAATTTTTTCAAAAGAACTGCAAGCATAAAAGCATCATAAATAAACCACTACATTTATAACATGTGATTTGCATCTCATATGCATGAATTTCATGGCTATTAACATTTATTAGATGTATCTTATATAAAAGTGTGTGACGAAGAGTTGCATATGTAATGATCAATGGATGTGACCATTGGTGGAGTGTATATTATGTATAAATATAGTATTAATGATAAAATGGAAATCAACACTTTAACATTACATTTATATATTCTCTAACATGGTATCAGAGCTTTAGGTTAGATCGTTTTGTTATGCGTGGCTTTCCCACTCGTTAATTATGGTTTAACGGGTGGGCGAGACAATGTTATTCCATTTGTTTTTTTTTTGCGTATCACCATCTAACATCCATTTTACTCACAAAATCGCACTCACGTAGTCTCATCAAACCATACCCTCCTTATTACTTGCACCGTCGTAATTGCTTGATTATTTCGCACCGGCGTAGTTGCTTTAAGTTTAGTGGTATATCTTAAAACCACTTTAGCACCGTCCTCATGAGACGTAGTTGCTGCATCTTCTCCCTAATCTCTCTTTTGATCATCCTCCTTCTCCCTCTCATCTTTTATTCAATCTCTCTCTATAACTTTTGATTATAATCTCGCTTAATTTCTTTTTTTTTTAATTCATACTCTCCCCTTATTCCCATCTCATTTTTGTATTTCTCACCATTCTTAATTTCTTTTCTCAAGCTCGGTAACTAAAAGAGATTAACCTTTTGTGCTCCATGCACCATCCTTGCATCAATTTGTCGACATCTTCATTAAAGAACTCCCGACGACTCTATTTGAAGACTTTCGATCCAGTCTGAGCATCCAGCTATTCCTGCTCCGACTGCGGGGGAGTATTAGATGTATATCATTATTAGATGTATCATATATGAAAGTGTGTGATGAAGAGTTGCATATGTAATTATCAATGGATGTGACCATTGGTGAAGAGGTGTATATAATGTATAAATATAGTATCCCTGTTAAATGGAAATCAACACTTTAACATTACATTTATATATTCTCTAACAACATTATTATTTAAAGTGTTAAAATATTTAACCACATACTCTATAGGTTTATCATTAGATTTTCCATCATCAACTGTTACATACATCAACTTTGATGTACCCCAATCAGCCAACAGTTTTTTTTTATAGTTGTACCAACATCTTTTCCAGTATGAGTAGTTACAAGCATCAAGATTTTCTTGTTTGCAAAATCCAATCATTAATAAAATAGATAAGAAGACAAATAATTTATTTGTTGATTTGAAATCCAACTGTTTGTAATGATTGAAATGTTAGGCTCGTGATGCTTAGAAAATACTTCAAAGTTTTGTTTTTCAAATTCACACATCTTAGAATCGTGCTACGAGAAGGTATTATAAAAATGAGACATACTATAATCATATATGATCTAAAATCTTATATATGAACAAAATTAAAAGACAACTCATCAAGGATAATCATTTTAGCTAAACTGTCCTTACATGATTTCTCATCAAATTTATAAGCACTTAGAACATGTTTTTTGACTTGCGAAGGTAGTTTTTTTCCTGAGTATAATGTACAAAACTTTTGATTTCAAATACTTGTTGGTTTTTCTATTAAATTATAATGCTTCAAAATTTCATTACTAACTCTATAAATTGTTTAACAGTTTAAAATGATATAGTGATGAAACTTAAAGATATGTTTTGTGATATCTGAAATGATAAAACTTGAAAACTTATCTTAATGTTTATGTTTTGCATTTCTAAAAGGTGTTTTTGGATTTTTTTATGAAGGTTATTTTTACTTTGTTTTCGTCCTATTTGGGTATTTTACACTCTCATTTTGTCTCTTTTGCTTCACTGGTACTCTGAGTGATTTGTGCAGATTTTGAGCATATTTTGAAACTTTTTCAGGTCCACCTCGTGACGAAGAGCCACAACCCCGGGGCCAACGATCATGAGCCTTAAAACCCATTTGTGCAACCCAACAAGGGTTTCTACCGTTGCCGAGGGACACGGTTCGTGACCCTTCCTGGCGAAACGAAGGCTACTCCCCTTGGTGAAGACTCGGGGCCCTAAGTCTGCATCGAGTGGCCAAGTGGCCACGCCCCATGATCACTCCCCGACTTCAGAATGTGCAAGGTGGTGACCGAAGCTTATGCATAAAGACTCTGACCGTGGCTACCGCACGAAATTATACTGGACATGTCCCTAGTCAAATCTATAGTGTATATATAAGGAGTAGGCATTTATTACACGTCACACTACTTCTGATCTTTCTCTGGTGTGATTCTAAATTGTAATGCATCAATTATTTTTATTTTAACTGTTCCGTTTTTTAAGGATTCTAAGTGCAATGAATGTGAATTAATCTAATTTATATATAAAAGCAACAACAAAATTTGATAAGTGGCATCAGTTATTTTGGTAAAATTTATCTGGTTCAATGTATTGAGTTGCATGCACAGGTTTAACGTATATATTATTAGTGTCTGTTGATGTTTTGTTTTGTGTGATAGCGACTATTCGTCATGTATTTATATATGTGGTGTTGGTGGTGTCGTCGTCGGTGTGCTTATTGTATTTGACGCAGAGTCCGCGACTCGTTCCCGGGAAGAATGAAGAATTCTTTATAAAAAATTCATTGATTCTTGCGAATACCGAAGATGATAGATTTGAGGGAAACCTCGGTTTTTTATTAAACTTCAAAAAACTACTGAATAACAAATACCGTATGAGAGTGCTTAAATAATGAAACACAAATTGCAAAAAAAGAAAATTCTAATTCGCTAGAAAGGAAAAAAATGCTAGAAAGGAAAAAAGGAAAAGAAAGAAAACAACTATTCAAAATTTTAAAACGCGATTTTGACCTTTCAAATGATCTCCGATGGCCGTAATCCGTCGTACCTCATGTCAGAACCATAAAAGGGATTCCCATGGGCTCCAAACAATAATTTAATGTAGCGGTACGAAACTGAACCATGGGAATCGAATAAAACATATGATCTTATTGAGAAATTCAGCATGCATGTAATCTTTTCAAGTATGAAAATCATACCTTTAATCGATTAAAAACACACGTATAGTGTTTCTCTATCAAGTCCACACAAGCACAATAACCTTGGGAGGTTTTCTCACTATCTCTTACTAATGAATAAGTGAAGAAGAAGACAAAATGACAATGGAGGAATGAAGGAGGGAGGGTCGGTCAAGTGTGGGAAAATTGGAAGAGTGATAGATAAAATTATGAGCCAAAAAGGATAAGAGAAATAAAATGTGTAATTATCACAAAATTAATTGTGTAATTATCACAAAAAAATCTGATTTTAAAATTCAAATAAATAAATTACACAACTTACCCATATAATCTCATATTCACACTCTTGCCCCATTAATGAATTAAAACCCTAAATGGCCTCAAACCCATTTACCAAATCCAAATTAAAATCCATTTAATTGAGTTCTAATTATGGTTTAGCTAAACCGGTCCAATTTTCCTAACTCGATTTCTTCAACCGTCTGATTAATAAACCTAGGCCAGAAATCAACCGACTAAACTGAAAAGCGGATTCTCCCAATTTCCATCCATGCTTATTTGTCACATATTGTACTTAAACCGTGTGACCCTCTAGGCTCACGACCCGTTGGCAGACTGGTAAAATTACTATTTTACCCTTTTCATCATAAGTGGTCTCTAGCAAGACATTATGATTACCCAATGTTCGTGATTATCGATTATTCGACTTGAACTGTTATCGTACATGTCACTGTCCTTTTATAAGACCGATATCCAGATTGATCAATAGACATAAAATCGTCACCCTAATTTATCAATCATTGTTTCTTGATATCTGAGATGACTGAAAACTGATACTAAGGCATCACCTGCACGGCCGTGCTATTCCTTCAGTCATACTCATCAAGTGGCCCAAACAGATATCTTTCTCATACCAGAGTATGAGTGATAAATCTCTCAGACGCCTTTCGAGTTCACAAATGCAATTAATATCCAAGCCAATCAAAGCCGTTGTAGCTACCCTTTTACAGGTAATGTTAGACTAGGTCAAACTTATGTATTCGTTACACAGTGCACGCAAAGACTGTTTGGTTTTAGGATATAATGACAAGCTACGATCTATGAGTATCTCATGACAGTATCTATGCTGCATACTCACAATCGGGTTGTCCGATATCATCGACCTGATGATATCTATGATATAAATCCAGCACATACTTTGCCATGATCAGTAGAGCGTGATCACAAGGAGTTGGTCTTATACTGATCGTTTCTTAAAGAAACTTAGCTGATCAGGGACTCATCAAATGTAATTCTTTCTGATCTACAGTTCTACTATTAGTTGTTACACACATAATGACATAGATCAAATTACATTCAAATTACATTCGATATCTCCCACTTGCCCCTGTTCCAACTTAAGTTCTGATCTACTCCTATAGACACTGCATGTTTCTCATGCCTAGGCTGCTGGCGAGCCTTTGTCAAGGGATCGGCCATATTATCATTAGTCGAATAGTGTTTAATCTCCGTATCACCCCTATATGTGATAACTCTCACGAGGTGATGCCTGCTGAGTATATTGAAATTCTGATAAGCTTAGTCGTGCAAGATGTCACACACAATGTTACGCAGGAAGCTATAACGTTGTGTCTGACTTCTTGAGTAGATAATGCAGGACAGTAAATATAAAGCTATAAATAACGACACAACAGATTGTTTACCCAGTTCGGTGCAACGTCACCTACGTCTGGGGCTCTCAACCTAGTGGAAAGATTTCACTTATCAGTAATCCGTCAGAACATACAAGTACCTGTGATCACTCCTAGATCTATACTTTATGCTACGTCTTACAGTGTAATCTATCTCAGGGTCCCCCCTGAATCCAAGAACGTCTTGATTCCACTCTTCGAGCAATCGCCTTGCTCTGTCGTCTTCAAGTCTTCTTCAAGCTTGGTGGTTGCGTGCAGTCAAAACTCACGACTTCAGTAAACCCTCAATCACCTAACTCTCTATAGTTATGTGATACACAATATCTTAAGCTCAATCTGCAATTTCTCAGCCCGCAAATCTTCACGTCTAAGAACCTTGCAAATTGTTGCTAGGAAACAAATAAAGAACCACACCATTGCTAAGGGGGTAGCCTAAGCTTTTATAGCAATCGTGGATGAGTACTAACCCTAAAGGGTTTCCTCTTAATCGCCGTCTTTCTCCTTTTCAGATTAGGAGTCGTTCTACAATTTCCTAATCGTCTTCTTGCTTTTCTGCCGAATCTGCACTTTCCTGATTTCTGTCAATCAGGATGTTTGCCGAGACGCTGTCAACAATGTTACACAAGATGTCGTAGAAGATGCTTTGACATTTCTTGTAACATGTTTCTTCAGTTCCTTTAAAATTTAGCCAATCTCTAAAACGTCGTAACTACAATCTCCCCCTTTGGCTATTTTTAGGGACAACATTCTTCATCGTATTTGTCGTCTCGTCGATCGGCAGTGTCGCGCGTATCATCGCGTCTTGCGTCTTCGCGTCGTCTCGTCGATCTCGTATCATCGCGCGATATCTATACTCTCTTAACTCTTACTCCCCCTTGCTGGCTCAAAAAAGAGCCAAAATTTAAACAAAATATTGTAACAAATCCGGGAAATAAGCAAAATAAACCAAACATAACTCACACTTGCTCTCAATCAGCTGTCGAGAGTAAGTGTGATACATTGTTCACCAAATATTACAAAAATAAAGATTGTTCAGTAGTTCGAGAATCAGAAAGTTCATGAAATTTAAATCGAGCTGCTGCTGGAACTTGCAGTCTCATCTTCTGTGGCTTCAGTGGAGGCTTCTTGGGTAGCTTCTTCTGGATCATGAGGCAGAGAGGTTGTGTCATCATCTTCAAAGCCCGGAGGAGACATGGACTTCAGCAGGTTGGCGCAGTGAGTTCGGCGCTGTGAGAGATGCTTCAGAGCTGTCTTCAAATTTATAATGTCCTCGTCAAGCACAACAATCTCTTGTTCAAGCATAACTGCATCCCTGCTAGTGGTCCTGGTTAGAGGGACGGCACTTGTGGCTCGACTGGTCTTTGCCTTGGCTTCTGGCCTGACAAGATCAGGAGCATGCTTCCCCTAAAACAACTTGTGGCTCACCACAATCAGTCCTCCTCTTTTGCCCACCTTATCCGATGTTTTCAACACTCCGGGGTGTTGATGTACAAGCAGTTCAGAGATAAGGGATGGAAAGGCAATGGGAATTTTCACAGCAAGTGATCTAGCATGGCGAATAAGATGATCAATCACAAATTGCCCAAAGTAAAGTTTAGATCCAGTACCTATTTGGTAGATCAGTATTGCCAGCTCAGGTTTGATGGATGATGCGTGGGTCGAGGGAGCCCAATTTGCCACTCCAATCCGGAAGAGAATGGAGTACTTGGAAGTTAGATCTGATGCTGCCACAGTGCCTTTGGTCGGCCATGTTCTGCTTTTATCTCCGGTAATCTCACGGAGGACTTTGTTTAGGTCGGGTGGTGGCATAGATCGAACCCTCTACCTTCCTAGGAAGTCATTGATAATGTCAGAGGAGATGTTGAAGCGAATGCCTCATACATAAACCATCTCAAACTCCGGATCATCTGGAGTTCCAAACCCAATAGGCAGATTTGCAATGAATTCTTTAACCAGGAGGGGATAGTGGTTACCGATGTTTGTGACGGTTCTCATTAATTCTGCCTTCTCCAGGAGCTGTACAATGGCCTCTAGTCCAAGCAGCTCCGATGACAGTGTCTTTTCTGGGTACGCCGTTCTTTGAAACACAAACTCCCACCTTTTCGCACCGTCTGCTGAGTGAAACGACACATTGTCGTAAGTGTCACTCACGGTGTTCTTCTTCTTTCCTTCCTTAGCAGGAACCTCTTCAATGTCATCATCAGTTGTTTCATCTACCAAATTTTTTGCGGAGATCACTTTCTTCCCCTTTTCTTTGACATGCAACCTTTTCTTTTTGTTGCTGGGACCTCCAGCCTCCTTGACCTCCTTCCTTTTCCTCGTTTCTTTCAGTTTTCCAACCATAACAGCCAAACTTTCATTTTCTTCTAGAACTTTTTTCTTCAGGGACGATAGCACTGTGTGTGCCGTCTCAACAGCTTCTTCCGTGACATCTTCTCTGGCATCCAGAGGGGTTTCTTCTGTGTTGTTGGTGGTGGCATCCTTGTTCTCCTCAGCTTCTTCCAGATCAGTCTCTCCGTTTCTGGTTTCTTCTTTCTCTTCTTCTTCCTCGGCTTCTTCCGAGTCAGCGATTTCTTCCTCTACTACAACTTTTTAAGTGGCTTTTGGCATGACATCTGTTCCTTATTCTTCTCCTCCTTCTCCTTTCGCAATGCGTTCCAACCCATGACTGACCGGAGTCAGATCCTCCTTTTCTCCTTCCGGACTTATTAGTTCCTCTACCACACCTTCTTGAGGTGGGTCCTGGTTTTCCAGCAGTGATTCCAACAAATCACTGTTCCTAGAAGTATCGGCAGAGAAATCGTTACCTGGGATATTTGTTGGTGTTGGAACTGCGACAATTTGCATGGAGGCTTCTCGATTTTCCTGGCCAAGATCATTCTCCCTTTCTGGCCCTGTTAGGTCATACATTGAGAATGCAGAGCTTCCGGTCCGAGACCTTTTGGGAACTCGAGTGAAGACTGGCATTGGGGCTTTCTCCGGTGAAGCATCCTTGGGAATTTCTTCTGACTTCTTCAGGGTTTTTGGCCCTTTAATCCGAACTCCATGCTTGTTCGTTTCCGCTTTGCTGCTCCTGGAGCCTTTTGCTTCAGCTTTCTTTGATTCAGAGGCTTTCTTTGGGGCTACTGTGCTTCGAGTTTTCACCATTGTTGTTTGTGAGATTCGCAGAGAGTGAAGGAGATGAGAGCAAACACAGAAAGGGGCAGACTAGGTTTTTGAAAAAACGATTCAAATCTTTTTAGCGTCTGAGCGTATCTTTCCTTTTCTTTTATATGGGCTTTTGATATGCTTGGCCCAATGACATTCGTTGGATTTTTAGACCGGTTCATGAAGAGGCACCAACAAACTCCTCTCAACCGTTTCTGCAACTTCTTACTGTTCGTTGAAGGTGCACAGACCGAGTGATGATCTGAGATCCTCAAATCTGCTCGCATCTAACGCCTTTGTGAAAATATCAGCTAGTTGCTTTTCTGTAGGGATGTGCTCTAGGATGATCTTCTTATCTTCGACCAATTCTCGAATGAAGTGGTGTCTGATATCAATGTGTTTGGTCTTACTGTGTTGGACAGGATTTTTGGAGATGTTGATGACACTGACATTATCACAATATAAAGTCATGGCATCCTGTCTGACATTGTATTCGACTAACATCTGCTTCATCCATAGTAGTTGTGTGCAGCTACTCCCAGCAGCAATATACTCCGATTCGGCAGTGGAAAGGGCAACACAGTTTTGCTTCTTACTAAACCATGATATGAGGTTGTTGCCAAGGAAGAAGCATCCTCCAGATGTGCTTTTCCTATCCGATGTGTTTCCAGCCCAATCGGCATCACAATACCCCACCAAGGTAGAGGATGTGTCGAATGAGTATAATAAACCCAAGTCTGTAGTCCCAGAGATATATCTAATAATTCTTTTGGCTTGGGATAGATGACTAACCTAAGGGTTAGCTTGATATCGTGCACATACTCCGACAGAGTAGGCAATATCTGGTTGACTTGCAGTGAGGTAGAGAAGACTACCGATGATGCTCCTGTATAGGTGTTGGTCGACGGCTTCTCCTGGATTATCTTTAGTTAGCTTGACATGTGTAGCTGCTGGTGTCCTTTTATGTGAGGCTCTCTCTACCCCAAACTTCTTGACAATATTCTTCGCATATTTGCTCTGAGATACGAAGATGCTATCCTTTTGTTGTTTGATTTGGAAGCCTAGAAAATAAGTAAGCTCTCCCACCATGCTCATCTCGAATTCTGATTGCATCTGTTGAATAAATATCTCTACCATCTTGCTTGACATCCCTCCAAACACAATGTCATCGACATAGATTTGAGCTATCATTAAATTCCCGTCTTCATTCTTCACAAATAGGGTCTTGTCGACTCCCCCTCTAGTGTAGCCGCTTTGGATGAGGAATTTTGTGAGCCTTTCATACCACGCTCTCGGTGCTTGTTTCAACCCATAGAGAGCTTTCTTGAGTTTATACACATGATCAGGATAGTGAGGATCAATAAATCCTTTAGGTTGTGACACATATACTTCTTCATTGAGGTCCCCATTCAAGAATGCACTTTTGACATCCATCTGGTAGAGCTTTATCTGTAGATGGCATGATATCCCTAGTAGGAGACGAATTGCTTCAAGTCTTGCTACAGGGGCAAAGGTCTCATCGAAGTCGACTCCCTCAATTTGAGTATACCCTTGAGCAACTAACCTGGCTTTGTTGCGAGTGATGTTTCCAAGCTCATCGGTTTTGTTCTTGAAGATCCATTTAGTGCCTATGATGTTTCCTTCACTTGGTTTGGGCACTAGTTCCCATACTTGATTTTTCTCAAATTGAATCAGCTCTTCTTGCATAGCATTGACCCAATACTCATCATTGATGGCTTCATTGATGTTTTTGGGTTCTGTCTTTGAAACGAAGCAAATATTGCCGATCATCTCGTTGTAGTCTTCAGGAGCTTTTGACCGAGTCTGTATGCCTTCATTCAGGTTTCCAATTACTCCAGAGATAGGATGATTAGTCTGGACTCTTCGTGAGGGATTCTTGTTGCTGGTTTCAGGAACTACTTCGTCATGATTGATATTTGGACCAGCATCATTATTTTCTGGTTTGCTGCTGGCATCTTCTCTAACATTAATAATGACATTCTTTCTGACATTGTTGGGAGGATAGGCTCCGTCTTCGTCCGTCGCATCTTCTGAGGCATCTTCGCAATCATCATCAACAACAACATTGATTGATTCCATCATGGTTTTGGTTTGTTTGTTGAAGACTCGGTATGCGCGACTATTCCTTGAATAGCCAAGGAAGATGCCTTCATCGCTTTTTGGGTCAAGCTTTCGACGAGGCTCTCTATCAGCCAGTATATAACAAGTGGAGCCAAAGATATGGAAATACTTAACATTTGGCTTTCTCCCCCTCCATATTTCATAATGAGTTACTGACATACTCGGTCGGAGAGTGACTCGATTGTGGATATGGCAAGCAGTGTTAAGTGCTTCTGCCCAGAAGTGAGTTGGTATGTCTTTAGCCAGCATCATAACTCTCGCCATCTCCTATAGAGTCCTGTTCTTGCGCTCAACAATGCCATTCTGTTGGGGAGTGATTGGTGCTGAGAATTCATGCGCTATCCCTTCTGAGTTGCAGAAATCTGCAAACTTGCTGTTTTCAAACTCTCGACCATGATCACTACGAAGGCGGATGATTTTGCCAATTGTCTCTCCTTTTTCTCGTTGGACTTGGATGCATAGATTCTTGAAGATCGAGAAGGTGTCTGATTTTTCACGAGGGAAGTCAACTCAAGTGTATCGTGAGTAATCATCTACACACACAAAGACATATCGTTTTCCTCCAAGGCTTTCAACTTGCATTGGTCCCATGAGATCAACATGTATCAGCTCAAGTACCCGAGAGGTGGTGATATGCTGTAGCTTCTTGTGTGACATCTTGGTTTTCTTACCAATCTGACATTCCCCGTAGATCTTTCCTTCTACTATTTTCAGGTTTGGGATTCCTGTAATTGCTTGCTCTGAGATTGCCTTCTTCATACTTCTAAGATTTAGATGTCCAAGCTTTCGGTGCCACAGTTTGGTTTCTTCTGCTTTGGAGACAAGGCACTTGGTCGCTTCGATATGTGTCTCGGGAGACCAGATATAGCAATTATCCGTTGAGCAAACTCCTTGTAGAATAGTGACCTGATCGAAGTTTTTAACTATACAGGCTTCTTTAGTGAATTTCACTTCTAGATTCTGATCACAGATCTGACTGATGCTAATCAGGTTTGCCTTAAGTCCTTCTACAAGTAATGCTTCAGTCAGGCAAGTGGCTCCTGGATGCTTGAGCACTCATTTTCCAATGATTCGAGCTCGAGTTCCATCACCAAACATAACAAAGTAGTTTGTATATAATTTAAGATTGGAGAGAAACTCTGGAGTACCTGTCATGTGTCGAGAACATCCACTGTCGAGATACCAGTCTTTGTTTGTTGATGCACTTAAGGATGTATATGCAACATTAGCTCGATAGACCAGGTTCTTAGGCCTCCATTCAAGGCGGGATGTCTTTTGAGGAGATAAGAGATGCCTTTGATACTTCTTCTGTGGTAGCTGAGCTTGCTTCCTCTTGAGAAGTTGAAAACAAAACAGTCTGATGTGACCTGGTTGACCACAGTAATGACATATCCATTGATATTGATAAGCTGGTCTTCTGTAGCTTTGTTGTCTGCGTGAAGGATGTCTTCTTACAGTTTCTTGACAAGAACAGGTTGTAGACGATGTTATGGCTTTTGTTGTAGGTCGTCCTGTAGGATGAGTTGGGGCATCCAGTAGTTTCTTGTCAGCCAAGGCTTGTTGTGGGATAAACTTTGTCACTGCTGTTGAGGGGACATCGTGTCTGTACCCTAGTCCCGTCGTATCTTTGGACTGTTTTCCCACTGATAGAATCTTGTCAAGGCTTTCTGTGTTAGGATTCATCATCTTTACTGATTCAGTCATGAGACTAATTTCTCCATTGAGTCTGGTGATTTCTCGTTTTACCTCCACGATCGTCTCTCGAAATCTAGACTTGTCGCTGGTAAGACTAATAATCCTTTCACCTTGTTGATCAAGTATCAGAGTTTCCTTGATCCATCTGGTATGCAAGCCTTTGTATGCCTCGACTAGTTGCTCTTTAGACCAATTCTCATTTGGAGTTGGATCATCATTGGTATTGGCAGTATTATCAACTTTATATGCAGGAGTAGTAGTAGTGAATGCAACAAAGTTGCTTACCTCTTCAGATCCGCTATCTTCATTGTCATCATCTGATAAGGTGGCATTGTATCCACGTTTTTGTTGTCTGAGGAAATTTGGACATTCTCTACGGAGGTGGCCGAATCCTTCACATTCATGACATTGAAGTCCTTTGTTTTTGTTTTCTTCCCCACTCCTGTTTGGTCTGCCAAGACTTCCTCCAGCTTGAGCTTTTTGTGGAGCTTTGTTTCTGGCATTTGTTGTGACATTCTGTCCACCCATTCGACTAAATCTTCTCATGGCTTTGTTGTAATTTTTTGTGAGAAGGGCCATTGTAGCATCGATGTCTTCATCAGAATTGGAATCCTCAGGATCTGGTTGCTTGAGTGTTGAGCTTTTGAAAGCAACTCCTTTGTTCCTTTTGTCGATGTTGGGTAGAGACAACTCATAGGTCATTAGAGACCCCATCAGCTCATCAAATTTCAAGACCTTGAGGTCATGAACTTCCTCTATTGCTGTGATCTTCATCTTAAACCTAGGGCTAAGAGCACGCAGAGTTTTTCCTACCAATTTTTCATCAGACATTGGTTCTCCCAGAGAATAGGATTCATTGGCTAGATCACGAATACGAACATTGAAATCTGCAATTGATTCGTCTTCTTTCATGATGAGGGCTTCGAAGTTGGTAGTCAAGTATTGCAGTTTTTGTTCTCGAACCTTAGTTGTTCCTTCATATGCAACAGCCAGGATGTCCCATGCTGATTTGGCAGTTGTGCATGTGTTGATCAGTCTGAACACGTTTTTGTCAACACCATTGAAAATAGCATTCAGAGCTCGAGAATTTCCCAGTGATTCTTCATCTTCATCATCAGTCCAGTCTTTTTCTGGTTTTGGTCCGATAGGATTGCCATCACTGTCACTGAGTTGTGGTGCATTCCAACCAATGAGTACAGCCTTCCATGTCTTGTTGTCTAGTGACTTCATGAAGGCACACATTCGAGCCTTCCAATAGCCATAATTGCTTCCATCTAGAACAAGTGGTCGATTTATGGATCCTCCTTCTCTGGTATTGTCCATCTTGATCAAATTATTTGTTTCGGAACTCACCTAAAGCTATAGGTACCCCCTCTGATACCAATTGAAATTCTAATCAGCTTAGTCGTGCAAGATGTCACACACAATGTTACGCAGGAAGCTATAACGTTGTGTCTGACTTCTTGAGTAGATAATGCAGGACAGTAAATATAAAGCTATAAATAACGACACAGCAGATTGTTTACCCAGTTCGGTGCAACGTCACCTACGTCTGGGGCTCTAAGCCTAGTGGAAAGATTTCACTTATCAGTAATCCGTCAGAACATACAAGTACCTGTGATCACTCCTAGATCTATACTTTATGCTACGTCTTACAGTGTAATCTATCTCAGGGTCTCCCCCTGAATCCAAGAACGTCTTGATTCCACTCTTCGAGCAATCGCCTTGCTCTATCGTCTTCAAGTCTTCTTCAAGCTTGGTGGTTGCGTGCAGTCAAAACTCACGACTTCAGTAAACCCTCAATCACCTAACTCTCTATAGTTATGTGATACACAATATCCTAAGCTCAATCTGCAATTTCTCAGCCCGCAAACCTTCACGTCTAGGAACCTTGCAAATTGTTGCTAGGAAAAAAATAAAGAACCACACCATTGCTAAGGGGGTAGCCTAAGCTTTTATAGCAATCGTGGATGAGTACTAACCCTAAAGGGTTTCCTCTTAATTGCCGTCTTTCTCCTTTTCAAATTAGGAGTCGTTCTGCAATTTCCTAATCGTCTTCTTGTTTTTCTGCCGAATCTGCACTTTCCTGATTTCTGTCAATCCGGATGTTTGCCGAGACGCTGTCAACAATGTTACACAAGATGTCGTAGAAGATGCTTCGACATTCCTTGTAACATGTTTCTTCAGTTCCTTTAAAATTTAGCCAATCTCTAAAACGTCGTAAGTACATATATGTTTGGATCTGTTGTGGAATCTGGGCTCTTGAGCAATAGCTACGGCACCTGTGTTGTCCCACAACAAGCTTATCGGATCAGACGCTCGCAGCGTTGGATCTAATCCGATAAAAAAGCTTCTAATCCATACGGCCTCTTTAGTTGCTTTCGCTGCAGCTATATACTCAACCCCCGTTGTAAAGTTGGCAATTTTGGCTTGCTTAAAGCTTATCCAGCTGAAAACGCCACCACTCAACACAAAAAAAAAATCCTGACTGAATTTTGAAGTCATCTAGATATGTCTGAAAACTAGCATCAATTTTTCCTTTGACTGCTAGTTCTCTATCTACATACCCATACACTAGAAATGCATCCTTGATCCTCCTCAAATATTTGAGGATGGCCTTTGACAACAATCCAGTGTAATTGGCCAGGGTTAGATTGGAATCTGTTGGTATAGCTTATTGCAAACAAGACTTCCAGTCTCGTGCACATCCTGGCATACATGATGGATTCCACAGGCAAAGCATAAGGGATCTTACTCATCCTACTCAGCTTATCAAGAGTGCTAGAATTTTGTAGCTTGCTGAGCTTAATGCCATGACGCATGGGTATGTATCATTTCTTAGAATCAAGCATTGAGAGTCTCCTCAACACTTTACCTATGTACATGTTCTGACTCAGCAACATGTTCTAACTTAAGCCCAAAATCCTTTTGGAATGATCTGTAGAGATCTTGATGCCTACAGTAAATATAGCATCACCTAAGTCCTTCATTGATAAGTACTTCCCTAACTAAGCTTTGGTGGCAAGGTAGGGATGTCATTCTTGATGAATAAATACCAAGAGTACAATATTACTCCCACTCACTTTCTTATGTACATAAGGCTCACTTTCGTTTTTGATGAAGTCGAGTTCCCTTACAGGTTTATCAAAATGAAGGTTCCAACTCTCTGAAGCTTGCTTCAATCCATAAATGAATCGTTGCAGCTTACATATCTTTCCGGGATTTTTTGGATCTACAAAACCCACAGGTCGTGTGATATACACACCCTCTAGTAAGTTCCTGTTAAGGAAGGGGTTTTGACATCCATCTGCCATAGTTATCGTTAAGAATAATTCGAATTAAACTGACCATTGCTACTGGTGAAAATGTGTCATCATAAACCATGCATTGAATCTGAAGATAACCTTTTACAACCATCCTAGCCTTATTTTTCTGAGGATTTCCATCCATGTCGGTCTTGATCCTATAGACCCACTCAAAACCGATGGGTTTTATCCCAGGGGTTTGATCAACCAAGCATCAGACTTGGTTGTCTTACATGGATTTCATTTCCTACTAGGATGTTTCCCACACCATATATGACTATGGTCCATTTCTTATTTGGCTACTACGCGAAGTCGCACGCATCCAAATAGAACTGACCATCTCATCCCGCTCCCATCCCAATAAATACTACGCGAAGGCGCATGCATCCATGGTAACGGGAAACGTAATGAGTGCCATGTGGCGTACCTTCTGTGACTCTGGTCCAGCTCTTATTTGGCTACTACGTGGAGGCGCACGCATCCAAATGGAACTGATTACCTTATTCAGCTCGCATCCCAATGAATACTACGCGGAGGCGCACGCATCCATAATAATGGGAGATAGAATGACTGTCACAAGGTGTACTATCGTTGTCTTCATTGGAGCCCGATTCAAAATGAATGCGGCCGTTTCCAGAGTCAAGTATTAGTTAAACTCTCTTCTGACCTGAGTACTCATAGGTCCACATACGTCAGAATGTATTAGACTTAATAAGCACTTGCCTTTCACATAAACCTGTGAAATGTGCCTTTGTCATTTTTCCCATTAGGCGAGACTTGCATCTTTCAGTTTGAGTGAATTCAAACGGACTGAAAAAGTCCACACTTGTGAAGTGTTGAAATGCGTTTCTCGCTCATTAGGCAAGACTTGCATCTTTCAGTTTGAGTGAATTCAAACAGACTTAAAGTCCACACTTGTGAAGTGTTGAAATGTGTTTCTCGCCTATGTTCCTTAAATGACAATGCCTGATTATAACTTGGTTTAAATTATCAGATTTAAGCATTTTTTTATTTACCTTATAGCGATTAACCTTAGCAATGTAAATATCTGATCATGAAGACGTGGATACCAACGTCTTCTTCACATGATCCTTGTATTGCTTACAATCCCTTATTCATGTATCATGGCTCATTGCAGTGCTAGCAGATCTCCTCCAACTTGTCCTTAGAATTCACAGCAGTTTTAGGAGCTGCTTGAACCTTTAAACGCTTGGGGTATCTGATCTGCCCTGCAAGGTGCCCAAGAGCCTTACCCTTACCATGACCAGCTTTCTTGAAGCTGACCTTCTTATTGACCATAAGGACCTCCTTGGTCTTGCCGTTGAGGTTCTTTTCAGCGGTCACAAGTATCCCATGAAGCTCTTTTAAGGACTTGTCCATGTCATGCATATTGTAATTTACTACGAAATCACTATATGTATCTGGAAGTGACTGCAACATAAAATCTGCAGCCATTTCCACCTGATCATTAAAACCGAGTCTGGTTAGATGTTCCTGAAGACATTTCATCTTCGTGACATGGGGACTAACAGGGTTCCAGCCTTGAGCTTGCAGGAGTTAAGTTCTCTGAAAGTATCATATCTTTCGACACAAGCTTTCTCCTTGAACATTTCCTTGACCTCTGCCTTATAGGTATGAGAGTGATATGAAACGTTCCTGAACTGCTTCTGCAACTCGGGCATCCTATTGCCCACCATAATGCATGACACGTCAATTTGGTCACTAAGGAATTTTGATAAGTATCCTTAGTGCCCTAGCGGCGTTCAGCAGTAGCTCAGTAGATTTTTTGGCACTGGAATTCTGAAATTAGAGAAGTCGGTAGCTTTCTTAAATCCCAATTCATAACGAAATTTGGGGTTTTGGTTTGATGTTTTGCTTGGGGTTCCATCTCCTTCGTACCGTCGCTGCCAGTTTCATCCACCGTTATCCCATCGGTCCATCTTCTTTAAGAGCCACTCAGAACGATGTAAATTCTCATTATTGATGATAAATCTAATAGAATTTTGTATTTAGAGATCTGCTATGTCCAATCTCTCTCTTTATTGTTTGGTTCCTCTTTTCTGAAAGAGATTTTTGGTTTCTCTATTTTCTTGAGAGTTTCTCTATAATTTTTGCGTAATTAAATGATGAGTTTCGATTTCGCATAGATGAAGATAGCCATGGGACGATGTTTATGTTGTCTCTCAATTTAAGCACCCATTTGGGTCATCCCTCGTCGAACTGTGAGTTTCTATGTCTTCTGATTTCATTGTTCATATTTTGTTTAGTTGACTGTGATTTAGTACATCGCGTGAGAGTAATTTTTGCTTTTTAAATATCTTTTCAATTTTTATGTTACCTAGGTAACAAGTTCGATGATGCTTGTTGATGGTGGGTTACATATTTTTTAATCTTGGTCGGAAGATTTTGTAATCACTAAATTTATGTGGATTTGGTTCAGAACTTGATTGAGATTTTGATAGTTTTTTCCGTTTGGGGAAAGTTGATTTCTTAAGATATGAAATTTGTTGGGATTCTATGTTTACTAATTCATTCAGGAACAATGTTTTATTTAGAAGAAATAGTATTAGAAAACAATTAATTCTTCACTATAAATATGAGATTTAGTGTTGGGCCCGTAGACAATGGACAACGAGCTCATGAATACGTGCAAGTGCACGCGATCGTTACAAGTAATAATAAATATGGTAAGTACATGGTCGAATCCACAAGGACTAATAATGGGTCAACTCAAAATTCAGTTCCAATTATCTATGCAAGAAAGTAAAATAAAGTATTTAGGATGATTATTAGAATTGATAAAGAGAATTGTATTTGATGTGTATGATTCAGTGTACAAGACCCTATATTTATAGTATTAGGGTAGAAGAAATAGGCAAGAGACATATATACAGAGTTAGGAAAGAGACATATTTTAACATGCCCCCCAAACTCAACGTGGAGGATTCAAATTGATTTTGGAAACTAAAGAAGTGAATCGCCCTGGAAGAAGGGGTTTTATGAAGATATCAGCAGTCTGGTCGTTCGAGGGGACAGTGCGTAGAGTGATAGTGCCCTGCGTCAGATAATGTCTAATAAAGTGACAATCATTCTCGATGTATTTGGTGCGCTCATGAAAGACATCATTGTGAGCTATTTGAATGGCGCTTCGGTTGTCGCAATGGATAGAAGTGGTTGAGCTGTGAGTAATGCCCGTGTCATGAAGTAGCCACCGAAGCCAAAGGAGCTTAGAGGTAGTGTCCGCAAGAGCACGATATTCGGCCTCTGTGCTGGAGCGGGCAACCGTCGTCTGCTTCTTGCTCCTCCAAGAAATGAGAGATTCGCCAAGAAAAAAACAGTATCCCGCTGTGGAGCGACGATCAGTAGGATCACCATCCCAATCTGCGTCAGAAAAGGCATGCAACACCATTGGTGTATCACATGATAAATGAAGAACGTTAGAGAGAGTGCCTCGGACATAGCGGAGTCCTCGGAGGACGGCCTTATAGTGCGTGGTTCGTGGTGCACTCATGAACTGGCTGACAATGTGGACTGCATAGGCAATGTCTGGTCGTGTGACAGTGAGATAAACAAGACTGCCTACGAGCTGTCGATATAAGGTTGCATCCTGGAGAGGTTTGCCATCTGTAGGTGTAAGCTTTTCATTTGCCTCTATGGGTGTGGAGGCGATTTTGCTGTCTGACAGGCCTGCTCAAAAAATGAGGTCAGTTGCATACTTAGCTTGTGATAAGTGATATCCTGAAGAGACTGACGAGATTTTCAGCCCAAGAAAATATGTGAGTTTGCCAAGGTCCTTCATCTCAAAGGTTTTGTTGAGCTGACTCTTCAAGTTAGAGATACCGGATTCATCATCTCCGGTGATAATCATATCATCCACATAGAGTAAAAGCAAGATGTGACCACGAGAGGTTTTCTTGACAAACAAGGTGGTGTTATATGGACTAGAGGTGAAGCCAAGATCGGACATCTTCCCACTAAATTTTGAAAACCATACCCTTGGAGCTTGCTTGAGTCCATACAAAGTCTTCTTCAGACGACAAACTGTGTTTGGCGGATGCTAATACCCAGGAGGAGGCTGCATGTAGACTTCTTCTATGAGATCTCCATTGAGGAAAGCATTAGATTCCACTTTCGTCCAGCTGCAACTGCAAGTAAACTCCGAACAGATGTGAGACGAGCAACAGGTGCACAAGTTTCCTCATAGTCAATCCCATACTCCTGGGAGAACCCTCTGGCAACGAGACGAGCTTTGTAGCGCTTAATGGTTCCATCCGCCTTAGTTTTCACCTTGTAAACCCATTTGCAACTGACTACTGACTTGTTGTCGGGTAATGAGACGAGTTCCCAAGTACCAGTTTTCTCTAAAGCTCTAAGTTCTTCAATCATTGCTTGCTGCCACAAAGGGTTATTACATGCCTCTCGATATGTATGAGGTTCATAGACGGACATAGCGGTAGCCATGACTCGAGAGAGATTGGGTAGTGTTACCTGGTAGTCTTGAAGGTGCAATGGTGGTCTTGTTTGACGTTGAGGACGGGGTAAAGGCACAGGATCGTGCATGAGAAAACTCGAGGGAAGAAGAATCCAAAGAATCATCAGGAAAAAGGTCTATGTCAGGGTTGGAAAAGAATGGAATAGATTGTGACACACGGAAATCAGACATAGAGGAGAACATTTTGTGTTCCCAGAAGGTGACATGCGGAGATATGCGAAGCCGTTGAGATAGAGAATCCCAACATCGATAACCCTTGTGCTCAATTCCATATCCAAGGAAGCAGCAGAGACGAGCACGTGCTTCCAGTTTATTTCGCTCATGTGGCTGTAGGTGGACAAAGCAGACACTCTCAAAGACACGAAGAAGAATGTAAGGAGGAGACTGACCATAAAGACATTCGTAGGGTGTTTTATTTCCTATGACTGGAGATGGGACTCGATTGATGGTGCAGACAGTTGTAAGAGCAGCTTCCCCCCAGAAGCGCTCGGGACAAGCAACAGAGATGATCAAAGCGCGAGAATGTGTCGATGTTTACGCTCTGCACGACCATTTTGATGAGAGGTACCTGGACAAGATCTTTGCATGATGGTGCCATGAGAGGAGAGAAGATCCAAAAAAGATGTTTCCTTAAATTCAGTGCCATTATCTGTGCGAAAGATTTTGATGACTTTGGAAAAGTGAATTTGAATCATGGTAGAAAATTTTAGGTATACTTTGTTCAGATCAGATTTGTGATTCATTAAGTAAATCCAAGTATATCGAGTATGATCATCAACAATAATAAGGAAATAACGTGCACCCCCCATATATGTAATTGGAGATGGTCCCCACAAATCAGAATGAATAAGGTCAAAAGGAGCAGAAGAAATATCATTATTATTCAAAAAAGGAAGTGTGTGATGTTTTGCTAACTGACAAGAAACACAGTTATCAAGTTTATTCGAGATAACACCTAAGTGACCACTAGAAATAATTGATGAAAACGTTGTGAAGAATGATGACCAAGACGTGCATGCCATATATCTGCAGAGACAACAGCACCACAACGGGATGGAGATGAGGACGGAATGTGTAGACTTGTGAGCTCGAACAGACATCCCGCCTTACGGCCTGTCCCATAGATCTGTCCCGTCATTGGATCCTGCACAGAAACAGATGAGGAAAGACCACTAAAGTTAACATCAAGACCTGAATCACATAATTGACCGACCGATGCAAGGTTGGGTGATAGTTTAGGGACAAGTAATGTGTTTGGTAAGGACACATCAGGGGTGGACACAGTACCAGAATGAGAGGCAGTAATAACAGAATTATCAGCGGTGTGAATGGCAGGTGACTGTTGAATGGGTGTGAGATGTGAAAACAATGATGAGGATGGACTCATATGGTTAAAGCATGCAGAATCAAGATACCATGGTTTGAAAATACCTGACGCGGCGGAGGAGGATGAGGTATTACCAGTGTGTGCAGTAATTAACTCTTGAACCTTAGTGAGTAGAGTGGACATATCGAGAGATGCAGTACCGGGAGAGATGGATGAGGCAGTAGTGTTGACTTTTGTTCCATGATTCTGAGGATTTTCGTACATGGGATTCTTAGGATAAGAACCTCGTGGCGGCGGTCCTTGTGACTTTTGCCATTCTTGGGAGTAAGAGCCTCGTTGCGGCGGGCCTTGTGATTTTTGCCATTCATGAGAGTAAGAGCCTCGTTGCGGGGGACCTTATGACTTTTGCCATTCCTTATATGTATACCTGGTCGTGGACATTCAGATATATGATGACCCTTTTGTTTGAAGTAGCTGCATGTTGCATTGGAGCTCTTTTTCTTGTCTTTAGAAGGACCAGCAGTAGAGACAGCAAGGACATAATCAGCAGGGCGGTGACTTGTCATACCGGTGAGGCGGGCCTCTTCAGAGAGTAGCTCAGAGACAACCACCTGAAGTATGAGGAAAGGATCCCTGTGTAGCAGTGAGCTGCGAACAGACTCATACTCAGCTCGGAGACCAGTAAGAAGTTGGTAGACCTTGAGATGATCATACCACTGAGAAAATATGACTGAATTATGTGCATCTGTCCATTTGGGCTTGGAGGCAGCCTGTTTATCCCATATTGCTTGTATCTGGGTAAAAAACTCATCAATAGACTGTCCAGGGTCTTGTTTCATCTAACTAAGACGGTTCCACCGCTGGAATTGATAAAGTGTATCTTTGGTAAAGTAGAGATGTTTGAGATTCAACCAGACCTTCCTACAGTGTCAAACCGATTCATATGAGTTCTGGCATAGGAAGTAGAGGTGTTTCGGAACCAGGTGGGGATTTCATGATTCTTATTGTCCCATTCCTCAAAGCGTTCTTTGAATATTGTTTTGGCCTCGTCTGATGCTTGAACAGGAGCTATCTTGTCAACAGATACATATTTCCATAATTTTCTACCTCGAAGAAAGCTGGACATCTCCTTAGCCCAAAGCATGTAGTTAAAACCATCGAGGACCACAGAAATAGGCCTAGAAATCTCCAATTTTTTCATTAGAATAGGTAAGAGGAAAAAAAACAAAATATTATATATATATATATAATAAATTGAAAAAAATGAAAACTGGAATCTTTTTTTTTTTGGAGATACGATCGGTGGCGGCGCGTGGAGAGACGCGGCGGCGCGTGGGTTGACGCGGCAGCGCGTGAGCGCGCTTGCGGAGGCGTATCGGAGCGGCGGTTGCACAGAACTGCCGAAAACTTCCTTCCCAAGCTAGACGTGCTGACGGTGAGGTCTGAAACTGGACGATTTGAGCCGATGCGAAGATCTGATCCCGTGATTGACCGTGGAGGCGTGTGGTACGATTCGGCTTGATTTGATGATTCTTGCTGTCCCATTCCTCAAAGCGTTCTTTGAATACTGTTTTGGCCTCGTCTGTTGCTTGAACAGGAGCTATCTCGTCAGCAGATACATATTTCCATAATTTTCTACCTCGAAGAAAGATGGACATCTCCTTAGCCCAAAGCATGTAGTTAAAACCATCGAGGACCACAGAAATAGGCCTAGAAATCTCAAATTTTTTCATTAGAATAGGTAAGAGGAAAAAAAACAAAATATTATATATAAATATATATATATAATAAATTGAAAAAAATGAAAACTAGATTTTTTTTTTTTGGAGATACGATCGGTGGCGGCGCGTGGGTTGACGCGGCGGCGCGTGGGTTGACGCGGCAGCGCGTGAGCGCGCTTGCGGAGGCGTATCGGAGCGGCGGTTGCATAGAACCGCCGAAAACTTCCTTCCCAAGGTAGACGCGCTGACGGTGAGGTCTGAAACTAGACGATTTGAGCCGATGCGAAGATTTGATCCCGTGATTGACCGTGGAGGCGCGTGGTACAGTTCGGCTGTGACGATGGCTTGTGACGACAACACAAACTTGCCGGAATCGATGAGAAGAGTCTCTACGTGCCAACGGTGAGGATTGTTGACACGGTGAGGTTGCGACGGTTGTCCGACGGTTGCACAAACGACAGTTGTTCTCGACGGTTGTTGTGACGCGATGGGTTTGCAACGATGGTCCGATTTCTGCTTGATTGTTTCTGCTCGACGGTTGTTGTGACGGTTCTTGTGACGCGGAGGAGATGAGACTCGAACGTTCCAACCCAAGGTGGAGGAGATGAGGTGGGTGTTCGACAAGTTCGATTTTGCTCGATTGTGACGATGCTTGCTAGAAGGTGACGGTTGCTTGCTTGCTTGATACCACTTGTGATGGCTTGATGTGTATTGTGATGATGGGACAGCAAGATTTCTTGCTTGCTAGAAGGTGTTGGTCGATGTTGGGGGTGATGGCAGCCAAGAAGGAGGATGGTGTGGTTAGGAAGTTAGGAAAGATAGTTTGAGGTGCGGAAGTAGAGAAACGAATAGGTTTATTGCTCTGATACCATATTAGAATTGATAAAGAGAATTGTATTTGATGTGTATGATTCAGTGTACAAGACCCTATATTTATAGTATTAGTGTTAGAAGAAATAGGCAAGAGACATATATATAGAGTTAGGAAAGAGACATATTTTAACAATGATGGTTTAGGTAATTAAGTGAATAAGGTAAGGAACAATCGATCAAAAGAGTAACCAGATAATAGAGACACCATGGGTGTTAAGCAATATGTGGCAATTTCAATTAAGCAGGAAATTCATATAATATCGTGCTATCCTATATTCAAAAAATATTTGATTCCGCCTCTCGAAGCCACCAACCCAACCATTATTTAATTATTAATAATTAATAATTAATATTATTTTAATTTAATTACTATTATTATTCTTCAAAGTTTTTTATCTTCCGTTTCTCTTCGATTTGATATATTATGAGCCCGAAATTGAGATCGTAATATAGAGTTATTACATTCCAAAGTTTCAATATAATATTAATTAATAATAATAATAATAATAATAAATTTTTTATATTATATTATTATTAATTCAAATAATAATTAATATTATTATAATTATAAATAATAATGAAACTGGTCAAATCAGTCAGAATTCAAGTTATAACTATTGAGGGCATTTTGAACTTTTTACATACCAATTATGTTATGCGTAGGTTTAGTACATATCTACTATGTTTCATCAGTTTGTAAGCATTTATTCTTTGAACTGATATGATTTATTTTGTTTTTAATGTCATTATTATTAGTAGACATTTGCAATACTATTACATTAAATGTCTATTTCTGCTGTAATGTTCATTATAAATTGTTAATCGTTGTGTATAGTTAAAGAATTGACCATCTGTTGGAGGTCATGAAATTAGACTTAAACTAGCTATAAGTCGTGCTTCCCTTGAGCAATAACGATCCAAGACAAATAAAGATTTGTATGAATTGAGTCATTTTATATATATATATATATTCCTATTCCACCATCCTTTAGTTTTATTAAAGTGTTATTAATTTGATTATTTATCATTGTTTATTTTTTTTGTGATGGTGAATCTTCTGAAGCAAACAAGTCTTTTTCAAGTTGCATACTTGTCAGTAAAACTCATTCCATTTTCATGCAGGCTTGATAGATATTTTTAGAAAACGTTGAAGATATTTTAGAAAACTCATAATGTACTTTACGACATTTTCGGACATTTTAAGTTATTTGTTGACATTCCCCAACTTCCTCTTTTTTCAATTTTTTTTCGTATTTAGAATAAATAAACATTTCACAAATGACTTTTAAAGATGAAAAGTTAACATAAAGGCTCATGAAAATTTCTATCAATCTCAATAATTTATCATCATGCATATATTTTCTTAAAGTCGAAAGTTGTTTTCTGAATACTTACCTTGATTTGGGGCTCTTATACCTTGTTGTTACCAATAGCTAGATTTTCTCTCATTCACATATTATATGATAATCTATATATGTATCATAAGATATATTCAGACATTTCGAGATATTTTGAAAATTTTAGAATGGACCATTCAAACATTTTGGGTCATTTTAAGATACTTGTTCGAAATTCCACAACCTTTTCTTTTTTCCCAATTTTTTTCGTATTTAGCATTAAGAGACATTTCACAAATTACTTTTAAAAATGGCAAGTTAACATAAGTTTTCTTGAAAATTTAAAAAAACCTCGAGAATTTATCATCATACATATCTTTTCTTAAAGCCGAAAGTTGTTTTCTTGTAACTTATTGATCCCAATAGCTAGATTTTCTCTCTCATTCACTTCTTATATGATAATCGATATATTTATCATAATATTTCAGAAATCTAAGCGAAGCACATTGCTCTGTTTGGTTAGTGATGCACAATGGTATTCATTACTTTCAATTGTACTCGAATGCAACATTAAAACATTACATTTTAATTCATATAAAAATACTTTCAACTATGTGTGAATAATATATATCTCTCAACGAATATTTATTCATGTTCCCACACTAATATTTGCTTAAGAAAATAACGATACAATGGAACATAATCATGTAAACGTGTATTTTATAGGCAATGAAATTATCTCATTTGTTTCAATTACACGTGTTTAATATTTTAGTGTGCCAATACAAAGTCAAGCTATAGAGAGTAAAGTAAATCAGACAAAAGATGTTGCCATGACATTATGTGACACCCCCCGTACACAGGTAATTTTGTTTGTTATTAAGTACTGTTATTACAGACTTCAAATAATCAATGAAATGTATGATAATTCAATAGTTTTTAATTTTTATTATGTAATTTGCTTACTCCATTAAAGCATTTATTTATACAAATGGTAAATTATTGTTTAACCACCATAAATTGTCAACTCATTTTTATGTTATTCCTTATTATAAATTCATATATTAACTTCCTTATTGAACTTGTTCAAAAAACTATTGATTTAGTGGAAGTATTTGGCAGAGACGCTTGTTGCAAAGAAAATTGATATGAACAAATGTATATTGAATCATAAGAAAAGGTTTGTGAATAATTTGTTGTGATTCATAATCGAAAATATATTGACTAATTAGCTGTTGTAACAGATACAACAACTAAGATCTGAGAACATTGTCTTGACTAAGAGATTTCACGTGACAGAACAAAAGCTGGAAAAAACCGTAAATTTTATAATATGATGTTTCTATTAAATAAATGTACTAAATGTTTATGTTTTAACAATGTAGTTGGAGAATTTTGTTGAACGAGAGGATATGGAAAGGGATGCCAGAATGTTGATGAGTGAATTAAGTAAACCGCAAGAAAACTTAGCACATGTTGTGAAAGAAATATTATAATCCAATGTTTGAAAGGTAGGTAAGACATTTTTTAGTTCTTGATTGTTGGATTAATTCATGTATTTGGCTCCTTGTACATTTAATATAATAATATTTTATGATGTTAATTCCTTATTGGTTAGTGAAAAGGTATGAGGTAATGAAAGGTTACTTGAAAAGTCATATTATACATTAATGGAATGTATAAATTCAAGAACTCCTTTTCAGAGAAATGATCCTCTCTCCTCCTTCCATACAATATCACTATATTCAATTCCATTTACAGAAATATAGATCAAGCATAAAGGTAGAGGTCGGGAGAGAGAAATCATTCTCTACACATCCAAGTAATCATGGATTCAAGTAAGTATTTTCTTTTATGTTTTATAGTGAAGTGCATATGTTCTCAAGATTCTTAATATATGTTTAGGTTGATTCTTTTATGTTTAATATATTGATTTAAGTTTAGAATCAACTTACATTTAGTATCAGAGCCTAGTTGAAGAATATATGCATTTCCATTTTTGTGTATTTTCTTCTCTGCAAATCAATCAAAAGTTTTAGTTTTGCAAATATGAATTTTGATTTCAAAAAACTTTATGGTTATAATTATTTAAATTTTAAAACAATATTTTTAATCTGATAAAAGTTTCAATTTCTTCGTTTGAGAGTTTCATTCTCCCAGAATATAATGTTTTTTATTTGAATTGGTAAACACAAGAATTATGTTTCTTGATGGTTGCTTTTATATTTTAAAATTTTCATTTACATATACTTTTTTTTTCTTTCTTTTTCAAATAATTCATTTCTTGATTCAACCATTATGAGTTTGAATCGAAGAAAATTTGAGAAATAATAATTATGATTTACATGATCTCAACAATCATGATTAAAGTTTGTATGTTAATTTTGTGTTTTATGTTTTTATTTCCCCAAAATATATGTTACAGTGGATATATTATTATTTTTTATATATCCAATTATTTTTCTTGTTTTTAAAAAAAATGAATAATACTACACATATATAATTCATGTACATGCATATCATATATAATTTTTGTTAAGTTAAGTTTCTGGTTTAGTTTTATATATCCATATTTAATATACATGATAATGTCTCTGTATATTTTAAATTTACACGATAACATGTGTGTGTGTTTAACTTGATTGATGGCATATTTATATTAAATTAATTAAATACATAATGATAAACTTGTCATGCTTATTCATTTGCAAAATTAGCATGCATGAATTATAAAATGCTTATATTATTTAATTATATAATTATTATGATGCATTCTTTAATTTATAGTGTATTTTTATTTGATTTAATATTTAATTACGGTTAATTTGGTTGCCAAAGTGACCAAATTAGAAGGTTTATAAATATTAAGTTAAATATAGTTCAAATACTCATGATCACTGTGATGTTATAATTAAGGATGACATAATGTTTTTGATTGTATTATTGAGTATATTGAAGTTTGATAATTATGAAATATTTAATAGTCAACCCAAAGGTTGACTACTTTTTTCATAATTATAAACATTATTGTAGGTTAATTATTTTATATACGATTAGCTCATGTAGCATATTCAAAGATACCGACATGTGTCTAGCCGTAATATTTTAATTACCAATTACGTGAATAATTTGAAGCATCAAATCATGTTTAATGTTATGCATTGTTGAATCACCCAAAGGTGATACTCCAATGCATTTTATTGTATATATGTAAGTTCTTTGAATCTGTTCATATATATGAGTAGCATTAATATTAAGTATTTTCATGCATTTTGCAGCATCCATGTCTGTGTCAATGAATTCGCATGTCGCGTCTATAGTTAAGTTTAATGGTCTAAATTATGCTGAATGGAGTGAACAAGTTCAGTTTCACCTCGGTGCACTAAATCTTGATTTAGCACTTGTATCGGATAAGCCCGCTGCTACAAATGAGAATAGTAGCACAGACGAAAAATCTGTCTCTGAAGCGTGGGAAAGATCTAATAGACTCAGCCTTATGTTTATGCGAATGACCATTGAAAATAACATCAAATCCACAATTCCCGAAAACAAAATTGCTAAGGATTTTTTGAAATCCGTTGAAAAAAGTTCACATTCTGAATGTGCTGATAAATCTCTATCTAGTGCACTTATGGGTATGCTAACCACCATGAAATTTGATGGTTCTCGTACCATGCATGAACACATTACTGAAATGTCAAACTTAGCAGGAAAGTTAAAATCCATGAAAATGGAAGTGGGTGAAAATTTCCTTGTTCAGTTTATACTGAATTCTTTGCCTTCTGAGTATGGTCAATTCCAAATAAATTATAACACTATTAAGGATAAGTGGAATTTGACGGAATTGAAAACTATGCTCATTCAAGAGGAATTTGACGGAATTGAAAACTATGCTCATTCAAGAGGAAGCAAGACTTAAGAAGCAAGGAGTTCACTCAATTAATCTCATGGGTCACTCAAGGGCTGGAAAGAAATCTGAAAGGAAGAACTGGAAGGAAAAGAAGGGACCATTGAATGTTAATGCGTCATCTTCCAAAATTCACAAGAAGGAACACAAGAATGATAAGTGTCATTTCTGCAAGAAACCTGGACACTTTCAGAAAGATTGTCTGAAACGTAAGGCATGGTTCGAAAAGAAAGGTATACATCATGTCTCTGTATGTTTCGAATCTAATTTAACTGAAGTTCCTTACAATACTTGATGGATTGATTCCGGTGCTACCACTCATGTTTCGAATACTATGCAGGGATTCCTTACGACCCAAACCATAAGTCCAAGTGAGAAATTCATTCTCATGGGGAATAGAGTTAGAGTTCCCGTTGAAGCTGTTGGAACTTATCGTTTGATTTTAGATACTGGACATCATTTGGATTTATTTAATACTCTATTTGTACCTTCGTTTTCTAGAAACTTAATATCTATTTCTAAACTTGATACCTCCGGATTTTCTTTTAAATTCGGGAATGTTTTTTTTAGTTTGTATAAACAAAATATTTTTATTGGTTCTGGTTTTATTTCTGATGGTTTGTATAAAATAAAGCTTGATAGCATTTTTTCCGAAACTCTTTTCACTCTGCATCATAGTATTGGAACTAAACGAAGTTTAGTGGATGAAAGTTCAGCTTACTTGTGGCATAAACGATTAGGACATATATTCAAGGAAAGAATGAAACGACTTGTGAAGAATGAAATTCTTCCAAACTTGGATTTTACCGATCTCGGTATTTGTGTGGATTGTATTAAAGGAAAACAAACAAGCCATACAAATAAGAATGGTGCCACAAGAAGCACACAACTCCTTGAAATTGTGCACACCGACATATGTGGACCTTTTAACATTTTCACCTTTGGAAAAGAAGAATATTTTATCACATTTATCGACGATTTCTCACGTTACGGTTATATCTACTTATTGAATGAAAAATCTCAATCAGTAAATGCCCTAGAGGTATTTATAAATGAAGTTGAGAGACAATTAGATACAAAAGTGAAAATTGTCATATCTGATAGAGGTGGTGAATATTATGGGAAATACAACGAAAGTGGACAATGTCCAGGTCCATTTGCTAAATTTCTTGAAAAACGTGGCATATGTGCTCAATACACAATGCCAGGTACACCACAACAAAATGGTGTAGCAGAAAGGCGTAATCGTACCTTGATAGAAATGGTTAGGAGTATGATGAGTTACTCTTCTTTACCTTTATCATTGTGGACTCATGCATTAAGAACTGTCGTTTATTTATTAAATAGGGTTCCTAGTAAGACAGTTTCAAAGACTCCTTTTGAACTGTGGACGGGAAGGAAATCTAGTTTAAGGCACCTACACATTTGGGGTTGCCCGGCAGAATTACGCATTTATAATTCACATGAAAAGAAGTTGGACTCGAGGACAATTAGTGGATTTTTCATTGGTTATCCAGAAAAATCTAAAGGTTATAGATTCTATTGTCCTAACCATACTACAAGGATTGTTGAAACTGGAAATGCCAAGTTCATTGAGAATGGTGACATTAGTGGGAGTATTGAACCACGAATAGTGGAACTTAAAGAAGTGACGGTTACTATACCGACAACTTCCTCTCAAATTGTTGCTCCGGTCTTTGCTCATCCCCAAATGGTTGAACAAGTTAATGACTTACCGGAACAACAAGTCAATGAAAAAATACTTCATTATGAAGTTAATAATGAACCTGCTATTGGTATTCCTGCACAAGTGGCATTACGGAGATCTCAAAGAGAACGGAGATCTGCCATACCTAGCGAATACATGGTTTATCTTCAAGAATATGATTTCGACATTATAATCAATGAAGATCGAGTTTCATTTTCACAAGCCATAAATGGCCTTAATTCTTCTCAGTGGGTCGAAGCCATGAAAGAAGAGTTAAACTCTATGGAACAAAATAAAGTTTGGGATCTTGTTGAATTGCCTGATGGTTGTAAAGAAGTTGGATGTAAGTGGGTCTTTAAGACCAAACACGACTCTAAAGGCAATATCGAACGACACAAGGCCAGACTTGTTGCTAAAGGGTTTACTCAGAAAGATGGCATTGATTACCATGAAACATTTTCACCTGTTTCAAAGAAAGACTCACTCAGAATAATTATGGCATTAGTGGCTCATTTTGACTTAGAGCTACATCAAATGGATGTGAAAACTGCTTTTCTAAACGGAAATTTAGAGGAAGATGTATATATGAACCAACCTGAAGGCTTTATAGTCGAAAGAAAGGAACATATGGTGTGTAAACTTAATAGATCGATATACGGACTTAAACAAGCTTCCCGTCAGTGGTATCTGAAGTTCAATGATACCGTGACGTTCTTTGGATTTAAGGAAAACACTGTTGATCAGTGTATATATCTAAAGGTCAGTGGGAGTAAGTTTATATTTTTGATTCTATATGTCGATGATATTTTGCTTGCTGCTAATGATCTGGGCTTGTTACACGAGACCAAGAAATTTCTCTCTAAGAACTTTGAAATGAAAGATATGGGTGAAGCATCCTTTGTGATTGGAATTGAAATATTTCGTGATAGGTCACAAGGATTGTTGGGACTGTCTCAAAAAGCTTATATTAACAAAGTTTTAGAGCGATTTAAAATGGAAAACTGTTCTACATCTATTGCTCCAATTCAGAAGGGAGATAAGTTCAGCCTTATGCAATGCCCCAAGAATGAATTGGAGCGAAAGGCAATGGAAAATATTCCTTATGCATCAGTTGTCGGGAGTTTGATGTATGCACAGACTTGTACCCGACCAGACATCAGTTTTGCTGTTGGGATGCTTGGTAGATATCAAAGTAATTCTGGGATGGATCATTGGAAAGCTGCAAAGAAAGTGCTACGTCATTTACAAGGAACAAAGAATCACATGCTTACTTATAAGAGGTCTGATCACCTCGAGGTGATTGGATACACGGATTCAGATTTTGCTGGATGTGCGGACACCAGAAAGTCCACATTTGGCTATTTGTTTCTTCTGGCTGAAGGAGCCATTTCTTGGAAAAGTGCGAAACAGACTATCATCGCTGCATCCACTATGGAAGCTGAATTCGTGGCATGTTTTATGGCCACAAATCATGGATTATGGCTGCGAAATTTCATTTCGAGACTTGGGATTGTCGACACTATTGCCAGGCCGCTGAAAATTTATTGTGATAACTCCGCAGCAGTCTTCTTTTCTAAAAACGACAAGTATACAAGTGGTGCTAAGCATATCGATCTGAAATATCTTGCCGTTAAAGAAGATGTTCGGAATCGAAGGGTATCAATTGAACATATAAGCACCAAATTGATGATTGCGGATCCGTTAACTAAAGGATTGCCACCAAAGACATTTAACGAACATGTCGAAAGAATGGGTATTATTGAAAACCATTAGTATTATGTTAAGTATTATATATATGGTACATTTGATATTCTGAGCTCAACATATTTTCTTTTCCGATATAAAGTATCTATTTAGTTTTATGATGTATATACATTAATGTTTTATGTAAGTATAAATAGGATTTGTCTATAACAAAGACTTTACCGTTGGACCATCATGAAATCTATCATTATAGATCATTTTAAGTTCGTAGTTAATCTTGTGATACATGGAAGGGAGTACGTTAATTAGTTGCGTATAACCGCCATGATCCTTATTAATTGCCTACTTAATAATGATTTATGTTTGACCAATATAATGACGGAGTTGACTTATATTGTACACATTACGTTTTATTATTAAATTAAGTATAATGAGCCAAGTGGGAGAATGTTGGATTAATTCATGTATTTGGCTCCTTGTACATTTAATATAATAATATTTTGTGATGTTAATTCCTTATTGGTTAGTGAAACGGTATGAGGTAATGAAAGGTTACTTGAAAAGTCATATTATACATTAATGGAATGTATAAATTCAAAAACTCATTTTCAGAGAAATGGTCCTCTCTCCTCCTTCCATACAATATCACTATATTCAATTCCATTTACAGAGATATAGATCAAGCATAAAGGTAGAGGTCGGGAGAGAGAAATCATTCTCTACACATCCAAGTAATCATGGATTCAAGTAAATATTTTTTTTATGTTTTATAGTGAAGTGCATATGTTCTCAAGATTCTTAATATATGTTTAGGTTGATTCTTTTATGTTTAATATATTGATTTAAGTTTAGAATCAACTTACATTGTTATGATATTAATTTTATTTTTAGATGGAAGAACTACAAAATGGGATGGTTGTTATAAATTAACAATTAGAGGCAATGAACTATGACGAGCTGGAAAAAGATTTGAGAGACGTAGTAAGTATAGACATTCCAAAAAAGTTGTTTTTATGAACACTACAGATTACCAAAAATATATATTATAAACTGTTTTTACAAAATAAATAATTAGAGGAAAAAAAAAAGTTAGAGGAAGAATATAATATGTTGAAACATAAGCTTACAGCAACTACTCAAAAATTGGATTGTATTGTAAGTGTCACTTCTAAAAAATTATTTATTTATGCAGTGGAATTTTGGTAGTTTATAATATTTAATTACCAGGTTGAGTATGTGCTCAAGGAGCATGAAAAGATTGCATACATTTTAATAAATGCTTCTCGATACAAGAGTTCGGTAAGTTAATCTTGACCAACATTAGTTTAAAAACTAATTAGCCCAAATTTTCGCATACAAATGTATGATTATTATTTTGGTATTCTCATTTAAGTTTTTTTTGATTTAAAACAGTTTACCGTGGAATCAAATTTGGAAATATCCAAAAATAATATCTCAATAAAATGAAGAATAGCGAGAATTGACAAAAAAACAACGATTTAAGAAGTGGATGGAAATGGGATTCTGTTTTTTTTTCGTTTTTCATCAACTATAGTTTTTTTTGTAGGTCGTCTGAACCTATTAATATGTGTTTTCACGTTTATTGGTTATTCATGTATACATTAAAATATAATATTTTATTAATTCGCATCTTACAACAAAATATGAATATTATCTTCTTGACGACTTTTCAGGAATCACCGCGCAACGCGCGGTGCCATCCACTAGTTCTTATAAAGTGACCAGTATGAGGATGACTCTTGATCATAGGTATAGGTGTACAATGTCAAATCATAGATATCACTTGGGAAGTGATATTGGACAACCCAATTTGAGTATAAGACATCATAAATGTACTCAAGTTGTCGTAGCATCATTGAATCCTTACAGACGTTGGAGTCTTTGCGGATTCATGTATGATAACTCGCATAGTTTGACATGCTCATCTACATTGTCCGTAACTGGCCACAAAAGAGGTATGATTTTCTATGTGACGAATCATATGAGTAATAAAGTTGACGGTCAAGGGATTTGTCCCCCACACACTAGTAAAAACAATATATGTTTATGCCTCTTGATGAGAATGACTGAGAGGAATTGTACGGTCGCACCAGTGATAAAAGTAATTATCATTATCAGTCATCTCGGGATCAAGAAATGGGTTTGAACGAAATAAGGATGATGACTCTATACCTTATGTTCAAACAAGATATCTAGTGACAAAGAGATTATGATAGTTACAACAACGGTTAAGTCGAATCACCGATCATCATGATCATTGGGTAATCATAATGTCTTACTAGATACTACTTATGATGAATGGACCAAATGGGATTTGTGGCCATTTTCCAATGAGTCATGAACCTACAGGATCACACACAAAGAGCAAGCCTGAAACTAAATGGGCTTATGAAGCCCATTAGAAGGAATAAGTGAAAAACACGTTTTCTCGATCTCTGCAGATAAGTCAGATTGCGGGTCTCATATCTCCCAAATCAAGGCTCTAAAACAAAAACTCTATACCAAAGTTGAAGAGTTCTCTTTAATCTGGCGCACGTTTCGGGTTAATCCTACTTCAAACCAGAGAGATATAGGTCGCTCAAGTTTGATAGTCAGAACTGGAAATACACAGTTTTCTTTCCTATTTCGGTTTGGATTTTGGAAATTTGAGACCAATAAGGAAAAGGGAGTTGGGGAGCACGAATTTTGGGGTATTTTCTAGATTAAGAATTCATAACAAAGTAGGATTTTATTGGAAATAAGATTATAATACTAAGCCTATAAATGTATTGCAACATTTTAGTTTTAACCTTAATGCGAGATTCGCAACATTAGCAATTCTCCTAAAATTTCAGATATGATCATCAGTTAATTACTCTGATTGTAGAAGAACAATTCTAGTAGATTTTTCTTTCTCAAGCTTTGATCTAGGACTACTCGTGTGGATACCAGTAGAGAGCGCATCCCGAAGGATACACTTTCGATTGATTCGTGAAGAACCTGTGCACTCTCAAAGGTTTGGTAAAGCCGTATCTACAAAAGGTAATTGAAAGCTTCCAACCCATCAATTGAGCTTAAACATGCAGTAAATCCTTGCTAGGAAACGAGGTTAATTTGGCTATTTACTTCCGCTGGGCATGAATGAGATTCCTCGTCTTCCAACAATTTGAAGAAGCATCAGAAAGCTACAAGCCTCCCTCATGTACTGAGTTTTCAATTGAGAATCAAATCTGAATTTTACCATTCTATTCCCTCTAAGTTGTATAATTTTTCCAAATGAATTAAATCCCAATTTATGTTACAATTGAGTTTTGCATACTATTTCGAGTTATGAATTTATTTACGCTTATTTTTTAATTGATAATTGAATGAATATTGTTTATATGCATGAATTAGTATCTTTAACAACATGTATCTATAGAATTTAATTATGAACATGTTAGGTTAAATTCATTTAGGGATTGAAGAATGAACTGATGAATAAATAGAGAAATGTAGGGATTAATTTATGTCCTTGCAGCGCCGAGTATGAAGATTTCATTTTATCTGTATTTAATGCTTCGTTCTCTTAATTGCGATTAGATTACCCAAGTTTACTAATATAATTTAACGAGAAGTTAGTTATTGAACATGAGTAATGAAAACTGGTTTAAATAATCACTTTAAACACGTTGGTTAACACTGTGGTTATATCCATAGGTTCCCAAAACCGAAGATCCGGAGACTTACGAAACTTAATGTTGATTAGCCAGTTAAATCATTCCTTTAAGTATGGTGGTTACCATAAATTACTTTAAGACCCTATATCTATATGAAAGGGATATAGAATGTCTTGAAGTTCTCCCAAATGTTAGCAACACCCAACAAGCGTATTTATTAGTTTATTAATTTTCTTGACTTTATTATTCATTATTCATCGCTTCAACATGTTCGTCTTGATTATAGAACTCTCAATTAATTTTTTATAATCTTGCATGTGTTCATATTGCCATATTCTCTACACAAAACTTCGATCGACTTAGATTAATTATAAAATTAAACTTGAGTGATTAAAGTTGAATAATTAATTTTCTTTTGAGTTCGATAAACTCATAGTCGTAATCTTACTTTCATGTATTATTTGTGACCGCTAAACTACCGGAAGTCTCAAGGTTTGGTACACTTTTTGTGTATCTCATTTTAGGTGTATCAGTTGGCAAAGCTTGTTAGTTGTAACTAGTTTTGTACTACTCCAAATGACCTCCTGGTACTGTAATATTGTATTGAGGGAAAATAAAATGTTTTTTTTGCACATGTAGTCATTTCGTTATATTTTGATATTTTGAATTTTTTATTTTGTCAAAAAGACTAAAATACCCTTCGAATATATGTGCCATCTTTTAATCAGAATTAAAAGACTAAAATGTCCTTAATCCTTTAACTAATTTTCGAAAGATGCCACTCCCTTCTCTCTCACTGGCATAACTCTGAGCTCAGTTCTCTCAGAACACATTAAATGCAAAAATGAAGCTCCTCGTTCTCTCAAAAAACATCAAATGCAAAAATGGAGCTTCAAGTTTCAAATAGCGACATCACCATTAACGATGGCGAAAACCAATATTCATATTCCAATAATCTTGAAGCTCTCTTCTCTTTCGACGATGACCTCGACAACTCCTGCTCTACTCCCTACGTTAGTGCTCCTCTTCCGAATCTTCTCAGTCGAAGCTCAGCTCCTTCGAGTTCGATTTCTCTAGGTCTTCCGAGTCGAGATGTTCTTGGTCCATAAGCTCCGCCGACGAGTTGTTCCTCAATGGCGAGATCTGGCAGATGAAGCTCTCCTATCACCTGGAGAGGTTTCAGATACTCACTCGTTTGATGAATTTGTATTTTTTGAAGAAGACACAGATTGTCATTCTTGCAGGATTTTGATTTTGAATTGTAAACTTGTGGATCTGGTTCTAGCTTTGGGAAAGAGGCGATTTCCATATTAAAAGGAGGAGTAAATCGAGCACCAAATTTAGATATAATATAAATAGTTGAAAATTGTTTCCTTTTGAGATATGGTTTTTGGAGTTCACGATTGTTTAATTGAGACGATCTGCAACAACGTTGTAGGGACGCTGAGATTTGCCAATATGTATCACGAGATGACGATGGTGCTGATTAATCACGCCACTGAGTGCATCTTCGAGTATGATCCCAAACACCAGCTCGGCTACAGCGTTAGCTCACCAATTGTTAGGATTTGATGTGGTTGTGGGTTGAGATTTTGGCTTTTGAGTTTGAGAAGAATTGATTTTTCATGAAATGGTGAGAAGAAAGAAATTTTTATAATTACCTTTTTATTTATCTAATTGATTTCATGAATTATTAATTTCAAATGTAGCTGATTTTATTTGATTTCATGAACAATTGTCTTAATAGTTGAATTCTTTTGCTTGGAGAGAGGGAGAGGGAGAGGGAGGGAGGGAGAGAGAGAAGTTGAATTCTTTTGCTTGGAGAGAGAGAGAGATGTATTGAAAATTAGAACGACAATTAAAGGCATTTTAGTCTTTTCTCCAACTCTTCAAAGGTATTTTAGTCTTTTTGATGAAATAATTAAAAAAAAATTAAAATCTAACGAAACCTAACGGAATGATTAACGGTGTAAATTTTTCAATTTCTGGGTATCCGTCAAGTGAAAAAATATTTAGGTGTAGTTATGTGCAAAATAGTTAAGAAACATTTTCCCTTGTATTAATTCTTGTCTAGAGCAACCAATAGGGTAGTGTGTATATTTGAATTTTGTTTATAAATTTGGCTCATTTTTAATACCAAATTCTTATTATTTTGTGATTTTTACATGGTAAGTTGGCCTGATTTTGAAGCTCAAATTTAATTCAAAAACAGTTCGGTTTTAATTGAAGAATTGGCCAACAAAATCGGCCGGCTAAGTTTTGAGTTTGATACCAATGTCGGTCAAGTTTTGGTTTATAAAATTAATAATTGAATTGACCGGGTTGGTTTCTAGTTTGAACTTTCAATTTCAATTACTCGAATTTGAGCAACTCTAACTCTAGTGTGAGGTAAATGTAAGTGGATATATTTTTATATATTCTTATAAACTTATGATAATAGAAATTTTAATTAGAAAAACCTTTTAATTCTAAAATCCCAGTTATATATGCATTCCTATTTAATAAAATAATAAAAATTTATACAAGTATGTTGTAGAAGTCTAATCCTATGCATACACAAGTATACGTAGGGTTGTAAACGAGCCGAACTTTTAAACGAGTCGCTCGAGTTCGATTCGTTAAATATTCGATTGATACTCTTTATAATCAAGCTCGAGTCGAATTCGAACTCAAGAGGGAATGGTGGTGGTGGTGATAGAGGAGATGGAGGAGAGAGAGAGGATGAATGATATTTTTTTTAAAATTAAATGAATAGTGAAGAGTATTTTAGTCTTTTAATTCAATTTAAAAACAATTATTTACCTTTGAAGGGTATTTTAGTATTTTCACACGTTAAAAATGTTAAAAACTAACGAAAATGAACGGAATGAGTAACGGTGAGAAAAATAAATTTCTTGGGTATTCACTCTCACACAAAAAATTCTAGGTGTAGTCATGTGATAATCTGATATATTCAGGTGTACTCTGGAATTATACCTGCAAACTAAGCTCCTTACTTCATTATGATTACTTCAAAATCAACCCACACGGAAATGAAGCTTTTATTATTTTTTTTAAATCTAATCAATTTCTAAAGAAAATTGAAACAGACCCAATTGGAAAAGACTTACGTTAACTACAATAACATGATGTGACGTCAAGCAGTCATCACAGTCAATATAAGCCATTATGGCCAGCTTCTGAGCATTACAGGAAATCAACACACAGTTACTTGTCTTTCCTGCACTCACCATACTATACCTGGGAGTGGGACTGAAACAGAAACTAGACAGGTGAAGCATTACTATAATCAGTTCCTACACTGACCAAATTACTCGAGCGCCGCCGCCGGCTGTACTCGAGAATGCTACCGTGTGATTTATCCACCACTCCAATGAAAACAGTCTCCGTATCCGGACTGAATGATATGCCTGATATCTCCCCAAAGAAATCAATTTCCTGCTCTCTCTCGTACCCGCTTTTCGCATCATACACGTGCACAAAATCTGCAGCCTCCCCCATCGCCATGTACTGCCCGTCAGACGTGTACCGTATGCTCCGGATCGCTCCTATTTTCCCCCTTAGAACTGCAACTGACTTGGACAGATTTCTCGCATCCCAAATCCTGCACGTTTGGTCCTGGTTTCCCGTTGCAAATGTGACTCCATCCGGGTGCCAAGCCGATGCAAATGAGTAATCCAAGTGCCCACAAAAGGGCATCAAAGTCTGCATGCGCAAATGTATTAACCAGCTACAAGTAGAACCAAAACTATTGACTAAAAGTGAAAAACAATATACCTTTCCTGTGCTGGAGTCAACCATTAGGCCATCTACGCTGTCTCCAACGACTACGAGAAGCTTTCCATCAGGACTTACGCTAGTATGCTACAAAAAACATATGCAATTTTAGCAAAGCAAATGTAAAAGATCAATTGAAAGATCCAATTTATGAAGGACTCACATTCACGGGCCAAGGAAAGATGAACTCCTTAAAGAGCATGCATTTCTCTGCATTGAAGTCTCTTACTCCACCGTCGTTATTTGAGGCTGTGAAATGAATTGCGCCGCTGCAAAAAATATTTTTAAAAACGGGTTAGGTCCACATTATTGGAATCGAGGAATAGAATAACACTGCTAACAGATGGAAAAAGAAAAATACCTCGGATTGGCATAAATCTCAACACAATTAGTGATAGCATTGTTTTGGTTTGTCTGGAAACAAAAGGAAACTCCAGGCTGATCCAAGTCCTGAATCCCGTAAAGGGGTACGATTAGATAAATAAAACATATAATTTGAAACTAACTAGCTCAAGATATTACAAGGTTTGTAATTTTCCTATCAAAGAACTTACCATGAAACCACAAATATTTCTCAGATCCGAAGATGTTTTGTATCTAAAAAATGTCTAGGTACAAGCATATTTTGTGGCTGTCTTGGCTAAAACTAACAATGGTGTGGCAGGGTTACCTTCCATATCAGTTCTCCTTGAAAACCTCCAGAGACCAGTAAGTTATCTTTCACTGCAAGCGTACTGACTTGAGTGTTTGCATATCCATCCAATAAACTTCGAGGATGTTTTGCATTATCATCCAATAAACTTCGAGGATGTTTCTGAGGCAACAAAAGGAAACAACTAATTACAATTTGCGATGAAAAGAAAGGAATTCAATATACTACAGGCGAGAACTGCAATGTAAACCAGAGTGCTGCGTCATTATTAACACTCACTACGGTCGATGCTGCATCTCCTGATAAATTGAGGATTTCAGACTTGTTGCAAGTAAGTGAAGACCAGTGAACAACTGAATTATTTGACATGAAGTAGACATCGTGCTTTGATGTAGCCCAAACCAAGTTCCTCAGCTGCATCAACAGTGAACAAATAAATGGTCCACACTTTCATAAGTGCTACATGCTAGTTCATTAGCAGGAAATATTAAAATCTGCTATATTGTACACTAATGTATGGTTTGATAGCTATGTGAATCATAAAATAGTTTGAGCAACAACAAACAAATTACAAAGTATCCCCTTCGGGAAATGGATGCAAAATTTTATTCAGTGAACCTGAAAATGAAGAATGGTTGACTTTAATGATCTTGTATTTTGCCTGAAGTCATAATATAAAGCCCCTGTCTGAGTAATTTTGCAGTCCTGTTTCCATGTAAGAAAGAAATAGGCAAACCGTTTACCATACCAATATAAAAATAAAATGGAAATGGAAAATGAAAATGAAAATGAAAATGAAAAGCCAAAAGGAGTTGAAAATTCAAAGACATTCGCCTTCTTGGAACTCTCTGACGAATTGGGGATATTTTCATAATTCTTGTACTGTTCAAGCCTAAATTTCCTGTATTCCTCCCGACCAATGCTGTATAATTTCCAATTAATTCCTTGGATGTCTTTCCCTCTTCTAGCTTGAGAAGCTGACGTATCCCCAAAATTAATATTCTGCGAGCCATACATTTGTCGGTTAAAATAAAGAGATGTTAAATTAGCTAAAATTGGCAAGGCTCAATTGAACATTTTGTTGTTTGGCACATAAGAATCTCATGAAACATATGTGGCATAACCAACCGAGTAGTCATATACTTGGGCATTAGAGTCCCAGCCTTTCTCTTCACTTCCACTAACCTCTATTTCCATTTCGTCTTCGTCTACGGAATCCATCTCATATTCATCCACCTTGACCTTGAAGTTAGCATTATCCTCGTGATAGTGAGACATAATCTGTTGGAAAATTTCACGCATTAACCACACAAATTCAATACGGACCCTTAAGATTTATCTATGCAATGCGCTTTAAGGCAATTCAGCTACAAGGTCATGCTTAGAAGAGCACTTTGCACCAGCACATATCTTTTGATGAATGAATATGCTGATTCTATAATCAAAATGAAATCATCCCAATACACTTTTAGTTACTTTTAGCTCCGGAACAAAGAAAATGACTATCCAAAACCAATTTACTTTTGCTTACAGCAGCTTGTAAATACAAACAACATTAATTTGTAACCAATTATATTTGATCCTAGTTTTTAAGGGTAAATTTATTTGGCTGCCGAGACTTGGAACCTGACCAATAGGCCAAAATCCTAGCACTTATTTTTTTTATCAGCAAGTTGTGTGAGACTTGAACCTACGTCCAGGGACCTAAGCTCAAGTGCTTAACTAGTTGGTCAAGCAAGCATTGATCATAATTGCTTTAAGGTTGGTTTACAATCACTTCTTATCAGCACAAATTCCACCAAAACTACAACTCCGGCACCATACAGACGTAGTTCACTTATGAACCGTGCTCATCAAGATTACTTAGGAATCAATCTTCCATATGGTTCCTACAAGTTGATATCAAACACAGAACTAAAATAGAAGGCACAACAAAGATCAATATGCAAAACAAGCCGAGCCCCAATTTCATCAATTGATCCATAACTACAGTTGCAAAAAAGAATCCCCAATAATCCTGGGAATGAAGTAAAAGTAAGACCTTAGAAAAATAGAGCAACTTTTCTATTTTGCTCATAATAATCGAATCTTACAACTAGACCACAAGACTCAACTCAAAACCCAGATATATACAGGAAACATCAAAACAAAATCCCCACATAGTAGAGTTGAGATTATTTCTAAAAATAATGATAAGGGTTTTGGTTTATTCTGATTTACCTTGTGAATTCAGGCTCTGGAGATCTTCTGATATGGAGATTGCAATACTAAGAAGTGAAGAAGCTATGACTCTGTCTATGAGAGCATTAGTTTACTGAGTAATGTTTCTTTCTTTGTCATCTTATGCAAGACTCTACTTGGTCTACGCAACACAAGTCGCTGCTATACGACATCGTTTAGTTCACCAACACACTTTTGGGATTTGAGGGCAGGTTTAGAACATAGTAAAATATTAAGGCGTGAGTGGGGAAAGCTTTTCTATTTTGCTTTATGTTTTCTTCACTGTTAAGAAAATGAACCCTCGATAAAGTCGACAAGAATATTCATTCGTTTTCTTTATAAACTCTTTCACTGAAATAAAGGAGAAAAATTGTACTACCTTACTTACTGGTGTCTTACTAGTGAATTTCTAGAATGAATTGTGAGCGGTACCTTTGTTGAAGAAAAACAAGCGTCTGATAAGATCAATCAAATTAGGACGAACTGTTGAGTGATTGGCTGAGCGTACTTTGTCGGCTCATGGTAGAACGCTAGTCTGTCTTATTCTCATCGGTGTTAAGCCACGTTTCGATAACCGAAAAAAACAAGGGTCTTTTTGTCGTCTTAAGCAAGACAAGACAACACTTATATAAAATTATATTCAAATTCAAAAGCCTCTAAGAAGTTAAGGCACTAAAGAAAAAAAGTTCAATTACAAAATCATTCTTCTAAGTAAAACATGTGAAGAGTGGCATTTCTTGACTAAACAGGCTAGCATCCGATCACAGTCCCCATCTAGACTCAAATGGAGACCCAAATGGTCTTGACGACTACTCCGTCTCTCGCACTTACATGTCACTTTTGTGCTAACATTTTCCCTTCATTTTCAGAATATTTATAAATAATCAATTGTTATAGGGTTGAAGTTTTTTTTTCCTTCACTTTCTCACTACGTAGATAATTGAGTTCATGGAATTGTATTGAAGAGTTCTCATCTACTTAGTGAAATTCTCTATATTTATCATATTCTTTTCAATGATTTATTTTTTTATGATCTATTTTAGTTTGATTCCCATGAGAGAATGAGTAGTTAATCTTTTAATTAGGGTTTGGGTGATTGGTGAATTGAATGAATTTTGTGCATGCTAAATAATTATGGGTTCTAGTATAATTAGATTGTTGATTATATAACTTTATGCTTAATCTGTTGGGTAGACTTGATTATGATTAAATCTAGTTAGACTCATAAAACAATCTAATTAAGTGGATTAGTACTTGGATTTATATCCAAACTTAATAAGGGTAGGGTGGATACGAGAGTAATAACCATTTATGACCAACATCAAAAGTTAGGTGGTTAATTTCAATTATTGATACTAAAGCTAGAATACTCCATTGTTTAACCTAAACTCGATCACATTATTAGGATTAATTGGTTGGTCTAGACCCTTAGTTGACTTACAGAAGGGGTTTTGGGTAGAATATGTACTCACCACGCCCATATACGAGATTAAATGTCTTAATCACATCAGATGTAGGTACATAATCCCATGCATGACATCCACCATAATCCAGTATTTCCGGCCGGGGATTATTATAATTAGTATCTAGTGATCCTATGTCCATCTAGTTATAGTCAAGATTTGATCACCTTTCGTTTGTGCATAATTAGCAGCTTACTTACTTTTGTTTTTGTTAAATTCATTGCATGTTATATTTGTTTTGTTGGAGAAATGGTATTAAGATGATGTGTATTATGATTCATACGGAGTTAATTAATGATCATTTGAGTTATATAACTGTGAGTATGTGCAACCCAAGAGGCTAGCTATGGTCATATTGGACATGATCATCAAGTTGAACCACGTTGTATACATAATGAAAAAAAGAGGCATTTGAAGAATTCACGCAACGCAATGAAGAAAGAGAAGGTCGATCGAGAGCTCTAGCTTATCAAAGATTTGACGAAGTATGAAGAAGAAGTAAGAGAATCTGGAGAGCTCTAAGGAGATGCCGAGGCCCGAGCTCTTAGAGATAAATTAATGCAAATACCGAATAACGAAGCCCTGTATATGATCAACCACACAACATTATTTGGTATGAGTTGCTGTTACGTTTGTTATTGGCTTTATTTTTATGAAATACGAAAGATGTCGAGCATCTAGTCAGGAAAGATGAAAAGCAGCTAGTCTCAACATCTTTCGTGACATCAGTCTCAACGTTAGTCTCAACATCCTGCGCGACATTTGTAGATCGCAGCATTGAAAAGTTTTCTTAAATAGGAGACAAATTGCGATTGGAAAGATCCATATGTGTACAAGGTTTTTGGTAAGTCTTGATTGAGTCATGATTCTGGAAAGCTTCCTGTCGTGATAGAGACTCTGAAAAGATATCGGCGTTAAGGATTTGGGAAACCTTAATCGACTAGGATTATGATAACCCTAATGTGTTCAAGAATTAAGTTTGCAACTGCTATAAAAGCTTGGGCTCCACCCTTAGAAGCGAGCGCGACTCCGTTATAGTTTCTTCGGTAAATACACAAAACTCTTAGACGTGCAAGACTGGCGGGCTGAGAGGTTGTGTGTTCCTCGAAGGAAGATTGTGTATCACTACCAGAATCGGAAGATCAAGTGTGAGTGATTGAGGGTTTCATGTGAATGCGTGATTGAAGGTTCACGCACAAGAGCTTAAACAACGACCTGTAAACATCCGAACAGTGCGAGGCTCGTAGAGTGGAATCAAGTTGGAGGCTTGGATTCAGGGGGAGTCCCTGAGATAGATTTGCACTAGGAAGGGTAGCATAAAGTAGTGGTTTGTGTGATAATCACCGATACTCGTATGTTTTGACTTGTTTCATTATAGTGAAATATTTACACTGGCAAAGCGCCCCCAGACGTAGGTGAGTTGCACCGATCTGGGTTAACAATCTTGTGTGTCGCTATCTGCTCTTTACTCTTTATATTGTGTTTGTCCGAATCTGTTTACAAACAAGTTGTTAAGAACATTGTCTTAACATTGTTCTTGACATCTTGTATGACTGTTATAATCAGTATTTCAATTGGTATCAGAGCAGGCACCTACAGCTTTAGGTGAGATCTTGGGAGAAATTCTTATTGACAAACATGGACAACGCTAGAGAAGAAGGATCAGTTAACCGTCCACCGATTCTAGATGGGAGCAACTACGGATATTGGAAAGCCTGTATGTGCGCCTTCTTGAAATCCATCGACAACAAGACCTGGAAGGCTGTGATTAATGGATGTAGCGCCCCGTGCTATCAGGATGTTGAGGGTAACTTCACAAATCTCAAACTTGAGTCAGAATGGACCGACACTGATGAAGAAGCAGCTCTAAGAAATTCCCGAGCCCTTAATGCGATTTTTAATGGTGTTGACAGTAATGTGTTCAGATTGATCAACACCTGCACTACTGCCAAAGGAGCATGGGACATTCTGACTGTTGCATATGAGGGAACCACAAAGGTACGAGAACAAAAGATTTAGTACCTAACAACGAAGTTTGAGGCACTTCTCATGAAGGAAGATGAAACTGTGGCTGAATTCAATGTGAGAATTCGAGACCTTGCCAATGAATCTTACTCGTTGGGAGAACCAATGCCAGATGAGAAACTAGTGAGAAAGACCCTAAGAGCCTTGAATTCAAGGTTCAAGATGAAAATAACGGCCATTAAAGAGGTTCACGATCTAAAGACCCTTCCCTTTAATTAACTAATGGGATCTCTAATGACATATGAGTTGTCCCTACCAAGCATTGGACAGAAAAATAAAAGAATGGCTTTCAATAGCATTGTGCCCAAGCACGTTAAGCGAGAACATTTAGACCAGGAAGATGAAATAGATGCTACCATAAATTTTCTAGCAAAGAACTATAACCAATTTATGAAGCGGTTCAACAGAATGTCTGGGAAAAATGTCACAGCATATGTCAAGAAGGATGTTCCACAGAAAGCTCAACGAAAAGGAAACTTTGACAGGGGCAATAAAGCTGATAAAGGAAACAGTGACGGTAGAAGTTTTCAATGTCATGAATGTGAAGGGTACAGACACTACCAAAGAGAATTTTCTAACTTCCTAAAGAAACAGAATAAATGCTATAATGCTACCATGTCCGATGAAGAAGCCGATAATAGTGAAACAGAAGAAATAAGTAACTTTGTAACTTTCACTGCTTCTACTTCCTCCAGCAAACCTGATCTTTCTGCTAATATTAGTGACTGCATACAAGACTTGTCACCGGATGATGAATGGAATGATGATCAGCTCAACGAAGCCTATTGCATCATGTACACCAAATGGATCGAAGAGTCTAAGATTCTAGACAAACAAGTTGATCAGATCACCACTCTTACAAATGACAAGTCTAGACTTCTGGAGATGATCATAGAGGTAAAGCGAGAAGTCACCCGACTTATAAGAGAAATTGATCAAATGACTAAGTCGGTGAAAATGATGAACCCAAGTATCGAGAGCCTCGACAAAATACTGTCAATAGGAAAGCAGACCAGAGACACAAGAGGATTTGGATATACTCATAATGGATCATCATCTGAAACCAAGTTTGTTGCTCAACAATCCCCAACTGAAGAGAAGGCGAAACATGTCATGACATCTTTCTCGACAAACGTCTGCCCAACACAAGAAAGGATGTCTCAGCTCAATCGACCACCATCCAAGCAGTCTACCAATGAATCACGATGGACCCGTAATTACTGTGGGAAGAAAGGTCGTATCAAACCTTTTTGCTACCATCTTAATGGTAAGAGACAATCCCCCCACTCAAAATGGATAGCTCGAAGCCACTTTCAACATAACAATCGAAAGCCTAGACAGATGGAATGGAGAGTGAAAGGGAGAACATACCAGGCCAACATCGCCAATACCACCGTGTGTGCATCAACCAACACAAACTGGTACTTTGACACTGGATGCTCATGCCACATGACAGGTACACGAGACTTTTTGACAAACATCAAACCATACATTAACTGCCATGTAACTTTTGGTGATAGGGTAAAAGCTTGTGTCATTGGCAAAGGAAAACTCAAGTGTACTGGAGTATCTTGTTTGACAGAAGCTTTGCTAGTCGATGGACTCAAAGCAAATTGTTGCTACGTTTAATAGTTGGCATGATTTTTTAGCGCTAAAGTAAGAAGTCAAGCAACATGTTGCATGACATGTGAAGCAACTTGCTACGAGCCGCAGATTAGGAAAGTCTGAAGCTTTCCTATTTCGACGAAGCTTAGAGCGAAAGAAGAAAGGCGCCACGAAGACTTGGAGCGCAAGAGAGTGACGTCGACAAGTCAGACGACTTCCAGCTGGCAGTTACACGTCAGCGAAAGGCGGCAGCTAAGACGGCAACTCGACTTGCCTGATTTATTCAGGAAGTCAGAAACAGGCAAGACGACTTCCAGCTGTCGTGGAAGGCGGCAACAACTTGCCTGACTTTTCTGTTCCTGATCCGAGAAGGATTAGGAATGTATGCTGCTATAAAAAGCCCTTGACTTCCCATTAGCAGTATCCGTTCTTGTTCTAACACTTGCAAGATTTCTCAGAGCTCTTAACCGTGCACCATCGGCGTGTTGAGAGGCTGATGAATATTCGCTAGAACGGACCTTTTGCTCCGATCAAACCTTGAGTCGCGAAGACTAAGTGTTTGGGTCGGTTAGGGTTTTTGTTTGTGATTGAAGACTCACAACTCCGTCCAAGAAGACAACGACACCGAGCATGGACTTGCTCGAAGGGTGGAATTGAGGGAATCTCAAAGACAGGGGAAGAGGCTCCTGGTCGAGGCGATTCACGGTGAGATCTATAGTAGCTTAGGACAATAGCTTGTGTGATAGCTAGTTGGGCTTGAAGTTGTACTATTGACTACCTATAGTGAAAAACCTTTCCACTGGAAAAGTGCCCCCAGACGTAGGTGCGGAGTCACCGAACTGGGTAATCATCTCTGGTGTCGTGATTATTATCTGTCTATTACTTTGCTTACTATTTCCACGAGAAGTCGATACACAAGTTAAAGACTTTGTGTTCGACTTCCTGACTTGGCTACGATTCAGAATTTCAATTGGTATCAGAGGAGGCACCTTAATCTTTTAGGTGATTTTCCTGTAAAATTCTGAGTAGCTAATATGGATTCAAAGGAAGGAGGATCTGTCAATCGTCCGCCGATACTCGACGGAACAAACTATGGATATTGGAAAGCACGGATGTGTGCTTTCCTGAAATCCCTCGACAGCAAAACCTGGAAGTCTATCATCAATGGCTGGGAGGAACCTTACTATGCTGATGCTCATGGAAATCAAACCAGCATCAAACCAGAAAAGGAGTGGAGCATGGAAGAAGATGAAGCTGCCCTAGGTAATTCTCGTGCACTCAATGCTATCTTTAATGGAGTAGACAAGAATGTGTTTCTGTCACGCCCCAAATTCGGTAGAGACCGAGCCCGGAACGCGAACGAGGAATCAGTGTCTGAAACAACTGAAACAATAATAGTAACCAAATAAAAAGAACACAAATACAATGAACCGCGAATTTTATAACTGCTCAAAAGAATATACAACACGAGTCAGAGACTCAAAGTATGATCAAGAAACAACAAAACGTCGACACTAAATTGTACGTCAACTAACACGCCCAAAACAACCCGGACTCTCCAGCTCCTCCAGCTTCGAGATATCCTCCTATCCACAATCACGATCCTCACCTGTCTGCAGGAAAAGTAGCAGGGGGTGAGCATTTACGCTCACCGCAACGGATACCCGACTGACAACGGCATACAAGTAATTGACAGGGTGATACATAAGCACAGTTCGAAAAAGATCAATAGTAAAACTCAACCATTATCCAAACATTTCAATACTCAAATCATCACACAATCAACCAAGCAACATCAATCAAACAAACCTTTCACTCAAGGAAAGGCAACAATCCGGGTACTTCGTCGAGTCCATCTTGCCAAACACGCACGGTGTTGGACAAGGTCTACACGACCAGGTGATGCAACCTATAACACGCCAGTTTACAGTCGCAAGCTGTCTGGGCCTGGTCTGCCTCCCACTTTTCGATAGCTAGTCGTAGGCGTGAAACCTCTTCGCGGCCGCCAGTTTACAGTGGCTAGCTGTCTGGGCCTGGTCTGCCCCCCACTTCTTCGATTGCTAATCGAAAGGCGTGGACGCCTCTTCGCGGCATGGATGGAGAAGCGCGGTAAGAGCGCAAATCTACCCCACCCGAACGGAGATCACGGACGTATCTTTCCCACCTGGGCGTCAACCAGCAACAAACACAAACCACCACGCACACTGGGCTCCCGCCCGTAACCAACATCCACACACACTGGGCTCCCGCCCGTAACCATCATCCACAAAACATTTCAACCACAGGAGAGAAATAATCAACTCAAGTCATTTCGATTTACATGTTAAGGCACAACATCTTCAAACACATCAAATCGCATTTACCATTTACTCACAATACAGTTCAACCATAGTGAAGAATATACTCAACTCAAATCATTTCAATTTACATGTTAAGGCACGACATCTTCAAACACGTCAAATCACAATTTACCATTACTCACAATTGAACAAGCATAACACATTCAAACCAAACGCAACGAGTAAAGCGGTAACACCCCCAACAAAGCATACCGCGGAATGGCACGTCGCTGTAGTATAATCAACCTATAGACACAACCAGGTGCCCACATGCAATTCTACACATACATATACTAAGAACACAAAAGGTGCCCACATGCAATTACTAGTAACTTTCCCAAGTCATGTACGGATATACGGCTACTTTTCCCTACCTCGATAATTATCCAACGTTAGCTCCAAGTCTCTCGCGACACCACGTCTAAATCCTTCCCTTTCCACGAGCGATGGAAGAATCTAATAACGACAAACGCACAAACTTTAGCAATTGATCGAAGTCCGATTCTAACGAAACTAACGCCCAAGTACACCCCAATGAGTCCCGATCACTCCAATACTTCCTAATTACACCGAGTTGCCAAAAAGGACCCGGAACGGCCCAATTCGCGCACTTTCCCGAATCTGCCCGGAAACGCTAAAATGACCTCGGGACCCCGAAAAATTCCATTTTCGCATCAACAAATCATAATTATATTCAAGGGGTCCAACGCAATCGACGGAACCAAATTCCGACGCCCGAGCGACTCAATCCCGTCATTAAGGTTCCTCAAATAATAAATAATCTTTTCCCACAATTCAATTCCAACAATTCTCAAATTTATTCTACGCGCATAATTAAATTCGAGATCACCAATAAAATTGACGGAATTACGTTCCGACTTCCGGGGGATTTAATCTCGACTTTAAAGTTTAGCGAAACAAACACATTTTAGCCAAATTAATTCCAATTTCTTCCAAAGTCACGAATTAGTGTTCTAGGGATTTTCCGGGATTGCATAACACGTAAAAACCCGAACTCCGGGCACGCGGGCCCCACCTCCGGTGACCGGCCGGAGCTCCGGCGAGCTCCCGGTCACCGGACAAACCTCCCGTTTGTCTCAAAACGCTCCAAATTACCCCCTTAACACTAATCCAACCTCAATAAAACCATATTCCACAACTCCATAAATCCAAACTCAAGGAAATGAGAATCCAAAACATACCTCTTGTAGCCCACGACGAGGAGAACCCGAATACGCAAAAATCAAGACGTTTGGACGGTCGGAACGTCGGGAAATCGCCACAATCTTTTCTCTTCTTCTTCCTTCTTTCTTCTTTCTCTTTCTCTTTCTCTTTCTCTTTCCTTGTGTTCTGCCGAGAATCAACTCCCTCCCCCTCTCTTATAACTTAAATATAATTATTTAAACATTAAACTAATAAAATAAACCTATTTTCCATTTTCTTTTAAATCTAAATTAAAACAATTAATTTTTTTTTAATCACTCAAAAGTCTCCCCCCCTCTAGATACATGACAAGTGTAAAGTAGAGGGGTCCCACAAGCCACTTTTGTCATTTTGGACCCGAAATCGTCCGAAACGGACACGTTTTTCGAAACCGTCGGAACCGTGATGTTTCGCTAAATTTTAGCTTCCATATGAACCTAATATCCATAATATTACAATTCCAACTTAAAATGGCTCAAATAGTAGTCCTCGGTGACTCTCGGGTCGAAATTTGGTCAAATCGCGAATTATTAAATTTTCATCCATTTTTCACAAAATTGACCCAAATTGACCCAAATTGACCGGGAGCGGTCCTTACAACCTTCCCTCCTTAAAGAATTTCGTCCGCGAAATTAAAACGTACCTCAATTCTCGAAAAGGCGGGGATACTTAGCACGAATCTCATCTGCCCGCTCCCACGTCGACTCTTCGACACCGTGATGTTGCCAAAGCACTCGCACTAGTGGGATGGTCCTGCCTCTCAATATCTGATCTCGTGAGTCTAAGATCTGAACTGGCCTTTCCTCATACGAGGCATCTGGGGTCAACTCCAACTCAGCCCACTCTATCACGTGCGACGGGTCAGGGTGATATTTTCTCAGCATCGATACATGGAATACGTTGTGAACCGCTGCCAGGGATGGTGGCAATGCGAGCCTGTAAGCCACTGCTCCAATCCTGGCGATGATCTCGAAGGGGCCAATGTACCTCGGGGCCAACTTACCGTCGCTTCTTGCCTTCTTAAACCTTATTAGCCCTTTCTTCGGGCTCACTCGCAAGAAGACGTGGTCTCCTACCTCAAACTCGAGAGGTCGACGTCTCCGGTCCGCATAACTCTTCTGTCTACTCTGCGCTGTTTTCAGTCGCTCTCGAATCAAGGCTACCTTCTCAGTAGTCTCCCTTACCAGCTCGGGTCCCAGTAGGCTCTTATCTCCCACCTCAGCCCAACAAACTGGTGATCGGCACGGTCTACCATACAAGGCCTCAAATGGTGCCATCCTGATGCTAGCCTGGTAACTGTTGTTATACGCAAACTCTGCCAACGGTAAATGATCCTCCCACGCTCCGTGAAAATCCAGTATACACGCTCGGAGCATGTCCTCTAATATCTGAATTACCCGCTCTGACTGACCATCCGTCTGTGGGTGGTAAGCAGTACTCAGACGAATATCCGTACCCAACGCGCCCTGTAGGCTATCCCAGAATCGAGATGTAAAGCGAGGATCTTGGTCCGATACTATCGACACCGGCACTCCGTGTAACCTCACGATCTCGCGTACATATAGCCTGCTTAACTTATCTACCGAGTCTGTCATCCTCATTGGCAAGAAATGCGCGGACTTAGTCAGTCGATCAACTATCACCCACACCGCATCGTTACCCCTTGCTGACCTCGGCAGTCCGCATACGAAATCCATTGTAATATGCTCCCATTCCCACTCGGCTATCTCCAACGGTTGTAGAGGTCCCGCTGGTCTCTGGTGTTCTATCTTCACCTGCTGACAAGTGAGACATCGAGCTACGAACCCTGCTATCTCCCGCTTCATCCCATTCCACCAAAAATGGCGCCTGATGTCGTGGTACATCTTAGTCCCACCAGGATGCACAACGAGTCGTGAGTTGTGTGACTCGCGTAGTACTTCCTCACGGAGACTCTTGGGCACAAACAATCTGTTCCGGAAACGAAGGCCCTGATCGTTGCCCATCGACCACCCCTCGGACTCAACTCCGCTAACCATTTTCATCCGGAACGTTGCTGTCTCTAAGTCATCAATCTGAGCCTCAATCACCCGACTCACCAGTATAGGCTGCGCCACCAATGAACACAGTGCGACTCGTCCCGTGACTTCCTCCAACTCAACCCTGAACTCGCTGAGCTCTCCCATCATGTCCCACTCCCGGACTGCTATGCTAGCAAGGCAATGGATCGACTTCCTACTCAGGGCGTCGGCGACCACGTTCGCCTTGCCCGGGTGATAGAGTAGCTCAAAGTCGTAATCATCAAGTAGCTCCATCCATCGCCGCTGGCGCATATTCAGGTCTTTCTGGGTAAAGATATATCTGAGACTCTTATGGTCCGAGAAAACCTGAAATCCCTCACCGTACAGATAATAGCGCCAGATCTTCAGTGCGAACACGACTGCTGCCAACTCCAAGTCGTGTGTAGGATAGTTGCGCTCGTGCGTCTTCAGCTGCCTGGAGCCATAAGCAACTACCCTACCTGTCTGCATCAATACACAGCCTAGTCCCTCACCGGACGCGTCGCAATAAATCTCATAGCCAATTCCGCGTTCTGGCACTATCAACACTGGAGCGGTAGTCAGGCGAGCCTTCAGCTCTGTAAATGAACGCTCACAGTCCTCAGTCCACGCAAACTTGACTCCCTTGCGCGTAAGGAAAGTCAAAGGCGCGGCTAGGCGCGCAAAGTCCTGTACGAACCGTCGATAATAACCCGCCAAACCCAAGAAGCTACGAATCTCGAAGACGTTCGTGGGCTGCGCCCACTTCGAGACCGCGTCGACCTTCGCCGGATCGACCAGTATGCCGTCGGCCGAAACGACATGTCCGAGGAACTTCACCTCGGCGAGCCAAAACTCGCACTTCTCCAGGTTGGCATACAACTGATGCGTGCGCAGTAAAGTCAAGACAGCCCTCAAATGCACCACGTGCGCTTCCTCACTCTGAGAGTAGACCAGGATGTCGTCTACGAAAACCACTACAAACTGATCTAAGAACGGCCGGAATATGCGGTTCATCAGATCCATGAACGCTGCAGGCGCGTTTGTCAACCCGAAGGGCATTACTAGGAACTCGTAATGCCCATACCGCGTCCGAAACGCGGTCTTTGCGACGTCCTCCTCCCGGACTCGCAACTGGTGGTATCCCGAACGTAGATCGATCTTCGAAAAGCACGTCGACCCTCTCAACTGGTCGAATAGATCGTCGATTCTCGGCATCGGGTACCGGTTCTTCACCGTGACCCGGTTCAGTTTCCGGTAATCTATGCACATCCTCAGCGCTCCACCCTTCTTCCTCACGAAGAGTGCTGGCGCTCCCCACGGTGATGTGCTCGGACGTATAAACCCCTTTTCTCGGAGTTCTTCGAGCTGAGTCTTCAGCTCGGTCAGTTCTGCTGGCGCGAATCTGTAAGGCGCTACTGATATCGGCGCCGTCCCCGGCATCAGGTCGATCCTGAATTCTACCTCGTGAACTGGCGGCAACCCACTCAACTCCTCGGGAAAGACCTCTGGAAACTCGCATACTACTCGCGGTAACTCTCGGCTCTGCACGATCGACACCTCATCAACGGTGTATAATGCTGATAGGAGAATTCCGCTCTTGCTGCCCAGCGAACACGAAACGGTCGTGCTGCCTGCTGACACTGTCACCCGTCGCCGATAACAGTCGATGTACGCACGGTACCTCGCAAGCCAATCCATGCCTAAGATCACGTCGAAGGCAGTCATACCCAGCACGATTAGGTCACAAAGGAAAGAAAGGTCTGCTACTCTAACTTCGCAGGCTCGGCACACTCTAGTCAACACAACCTCACCTCCGACTGGTGTGTCAAGGCACAGAGGTGGACTCAACGGCTCACTGTTTAGCCCCAGCATCTCAGCACAAGCAGCAGAAATAAAGGAATGCGATGCGCCCGTATCGAACAGAGATGACGCCCAAAAGTTATACAACAGTAACGTACCGTGAGCGACCGAAGGGTCTGGGGACGGTCCTGCAGCACGTGAGTCGCCGACAGCATACACTCTGCCTTGCGGCGCCTGCGCTCCCTGTCTCGGAGCTGACGCGCCAGACGCCGGCTGTGCGGACCTCAACTGCTGCCTCGGAACTGGTGCGCTCGTAGATGGCTGCGAAAATCTCAACGGCTGGCCCTGACGCTGGCGAGCCTACGGCGACTGTGCCGTGTGCGACTGCTGCGGTCGCTGCACTGACGTTCCCCCACCCTGACCGGGGCATTCCCTAGCTATGTGTCCTGTCTGGCCACATAGGTAGCACCTAACCTCGCTGCCGCTTGGTCGACTCCCCTGACTGAACCGACTACTCGTCGCCAGTAGTGCTGCAGGTCCTCTATTGCGCGGGCAATCGCGCCTCATATGGCCTGGCTGCTGGCAGAGAAAGCATACTGGCCTCTGGTCTGCAACGACGGGCCCCACTAATGCCACTGAACCCGACTGTCTCGGTCCGCTAAACTGAGACTGTGGTCTGAAAGACCCCACGATCCTCTGCCTCCTCGAGTCTCGGGACTCAGACAGACCTGCGACGCTGCTCGGTCGCGGTCTACTCTCACGGGCTCTCGCGGCCTCCCTAATACCTCGCTCTACGGCCACTGCCGTGTCGACCAGCTCAGAGTACACTCGAATCCTCAGGGCGAGGACTCGATCCAGAATCGAGGTCCTAAGTCCCCTCTCAAACCTCCTGCATCGGTGAGCCTCAGTCACCACCATCTCTGGTGCAAAGCGAGACAACGTCGTAAACCTAGCCTCGTACTCTGCCACCGACAAACCATCCTGTCGCAGTTCCAGGAACTGCTGCTGTCGCTCCTCCCTGGCAGACTCCGGAAAGTACTGCTCCAGGAAGACCGTCTCGAATACTCGGTAGTCACCCCCGACTCGGTCCTGCACGCGCCTCCACCAATGGTAGGCGTTGTCCTTCAGCTGATGAGCTGCAAAGGACACCCTGGTGTGCTCGTCCATGATCCCAGACGTGTCCAGGTTCCGCGTAATCTGATCCAGCCATCGCTCCGCCATATCAGGGTCTGGCTCCCCGTAGAATGAGGGTGTATCCAACCTCAGAAAATCCCTCAGCGCATGTGCCGTATAGCCCTCGGCCTGAACGGACCTCGCTGGAATAGTAGTAGCAGCAGTCGGCGGAGTCCGCGGGGCTGGCGATGCAGACTCTCTCTGCGCAATGATTGCCACTAAACTCTGCACTGTGCGGGTCAGCTCTCCTAGAATGACCGCAGTAGGTGGGTCCGCAACTGGCGGAACGTTGGGCGGAACCACCGATGGTCCCGTGTCGTTCCTCCGATCCTCCCCAGCGGGAGCTGCCGGTCCACCCGTCGCCTCAACTGGCTCGACGGTGGGCGGTTGCGTCGGCAATCCGGCCGACCTACCTCTCCTAGGTCTAGGTGCCATGTCGTATGTATCTACTGCACAAATACACGTACACACTCAGTTCCAGAACTCACAACACAACGAGCACGCTCATTATACGGGCGTTCATATACTCTGGACACACATGTCTACAAACAACGTATTATCATACATATTTCACATGCTCGCAATCAACATATGCTCACACAATCACCACACATGGCATCACACAACCTACCACAGTCACAATCACCCCGCATACTTAGCTACATCTCGCATTTTAAAACTTATTCAACATGTAAGATTTTTTTTTTGAACATGACTAGTAAGGTCAACATCAATTTCGAACTTGCCCATATTTTCAACAATTTCCCTTTTCAATCACAAAACCCCATTTTGATATCACGTCGTCACAACCCGGTCCAGGCGTCCCCGAACTAAGAGGTAACGATCGGACATCACTACCGTCACGTTCGACCCAGGGGCGCCCCTGAGTCAAGTCGCGACGGTGAAAATATCTCACGGAAAAATCACGCACGATTTCTGACCTTGCACAACCAACACACGACAGGAGCCTAATGGACTAACTCTACCCACCTAGTTGACGTACGGCCAGAGGTGTTAAACCTAACCTCTGATACCAAACTGTCACGCCCCAAATTCGGTAGAGACCGAGCCCGGAACGTGAACGAGGAATCAGTGTCCGAAACAACTGAAACAATAATAGTAACCAAATAAAAAGAACACAAATACAATGAACCGCGAATTTTATAACTGCTCAAAAGAATATACAACACGAGTCAGAGACTCAAAGTATGATCAAGAAACAACAAAACGTCGACACTAAATTGTACGTCAACTAACACGCCCAAAACAACCCGGACTCTCCAGCTCCTCCAGCTTCGAGATATCCTCCTATCCACAATCACGATCCTCACCTGTCTGCAGGAAAAGTAGCAGGGGGTGAGCATTTACGCTCACCGCAACGGATACCCGACTGACAACGGCATACAAGTAATTGACAGGGTGATACATAAGCACAGTTCGAAAAAGATCAATAGTAAAACTCAACCATTATCCAAACATTTCAATACTCAAATCATCACACAATCAACCAAGCAACATCAATCAAACAAACCTTTCACTCAAGGAAAGGCAACAATCCGGGTACTTCGTCGAGTCCATCTTGCCAAACACGCACGGTGTTGGACAAGGTCTACACGACCAGGTGATGCAACCTATAACACGCCAGTTTACAGTCGCAAGCTGTCTGGGCCTGGTCTGCCTCCCACTTTTCGATAGCTAGTCGTAGGCGTGAAACCTCTTCGCGGCCGCCAGTTTACAGTGGCTAGCTGTCTGGGCCTGGTCTGCCCCCCACTTCTTCGATTGCTAATCGAAAGGCGTGGACGCCTCTTCGCGGCATGGATGGAGAAGCGCGGTAAGAGCGCAAATCTACCCCACCCGAACGGAGATCACGGACGTATCTTTCCCACCTGGGCGTCAACCAGCAACAAACACAAACCACCACGCACACTGGGCTCCCGCCCGTAACCAACATCCACACACACTGGGCTCCCGCCCGTAACCATCATCCACAAAACATTTCAACCACAGGAGAGAAATAATCAACTCAAGTCATTTCGATTTACATGTTAAGGCACAACATCTTCAAACACATCAAATCGCATTTACCATTTACTCACAATACAGTTCAACCATAGTGAAGAATATACTCAACTCAAATCATTTCAATTTACATGTTAAGGCACGACATCTTCAAACACGTCAAATCACAATTTACCATTACTCACAATTGAACAAGCATAACACATTCAAACCAAACGCAACGAGTAAAGCGGTAACACCCCCAACAAAGCATACCGCGGAATGGCACGTCGCTGTAGTATAATCAACCTATAGACACAACCAGGTGCCCACATGCAATTCTACACATACATATACTAAGAACACAAAAGGTGCCCACATGCAATTACTAGTAACTTTCCCAAGTCATGTACGGATATACGGCTACTTTTCCCTACCTCGATAATTATCCAACGTTAGCTCCAAGTCTCTCGCGACACCACGTCTAAATCCTTCCCTTTCCACGAGCGATGGAAGAATCTAATAACGAAAAACGCACAAACTTTAGCAATTGATCGAAGTCCGATTCTAACGAAACTAACGCCCAAGTACACCCCAATGAGTCCCGATCACTCCAATACTTCCTAATTACACCGAGTTGCCAAAAAGGACCCGGAACGGCCCAATTCGCGCACTTTCCCGAATCTGCCCGGAAACGCTAAAATGACCTCGGGACCCCGAAAAATTCCATTTTCGCATCAACAAATCATAATTATATTCAAGGGGTCCAACGCAATCGACGGAACCAAATTCCGACGCCCGAGCGACTCAATCCCGTCATTAAGGTTCCTCAAATAATAAATAATCTTTTCCCACAATTCAATTCCAACAATTCTCAAATTTATTCTACGCGCATAATTAAATTCGAGATCACCAATAAAATTGACGGAATTACGTTCCGACTTCCGGGGGATTTAATCTCGACTTTAAAGTTTAGCGAAACAAACACATTTTAGCCAAATTAATTCCAATTTCTTCCAAAGTCACGAATTAGTGTTCTAGGGATTTTCCGGGATTGCATAACACGTAAAAACCCGAACTCCGGGCACGCGGGCCCCACCTCCGGTGACCGGCCGGAGCTCCGGCGAGCTCCCGGTCACCGGACAAACCTCCCGTTTGTCTCAAAACGCTCCAAATTACCCCCTTAACACTAATCCAACCTCAATAAAACCATATTCCACAACTCCATAAATCCAAACTCAAGGAAATGAGAATCCAAAACATACCTCTTGTAGCCCACGACGAGGAGAACCCGAATACGCAAAAATCAAGACGTTTGGACGGTCGGAACGTCGGGAAATCGCCACAATCTTTTCTCTTCTTCTTCCTTCTTTCTTCTTTCTCTTTCTCTTTCTCTTTCTCTTTCCTTGTGTTCTGCCGAGAATCAACTCCCTCCCCCTCTCTTATAACTTAAATATAATTATTTAAACATTAAACTAATAAAATAAACCTATTTTCCATTTTCTTTTAAATCTAAATTAAAACAATTAATTTTTTTTTAATCACTCAAAAGTCTCCCCCCCTCTAGATACATGACAAGTGTAAAGTAGAGGGGTCCCACAAGCCACTTTTGTCATTTTGGACCCGAAATCGTCCGAAACGGACACGTTTTTCGAAACCGTCGGAACCGTGATGTTTCGCTAAATTTTAGCTTCCATATGAACCTAATATCCATAATATTACAATTCCAACTTAAAATGGCTCAAATAGTAGTCCTCGGTGACTCTCGGGTCGAAATTTGGTCAAATCGCGAATTATTAAATTTTCATCCATTTTTCACAAAATTGACCCAAATTGACCCAAATTGACCGGGAGCGGTCCTTACAGTTTCGACTCATCAACACATGCACAAGTGCCAAAATTGCCTGGGACACACTTGCTGTGGCTTACGAGGGTACTTCTAAAGTCAAAGAGCAGAAGTTACAGTACCTCACGACTAACTTTGAGGCTCTGGCCATGAATGACGACGAGACTATTGCGGAGTTTAATGTGCGCATCAAAGATCTGGCCAATGAATCATATTCACTTGGCAAGCCTATGACCGATGAAGATTTGGTCAGAAAGACGTTGAGAGCTCTAAGTCCCAGATTCAAGATGAAGATCACCGCCATCGAAGAAGTCCATGACTTGAAGACACTAAAGTTTGATGAACTCATGGGCTCACTAATGACTTTCGAGCTCTCCCTACCTCCTATTGAGAAGAAACTTAAAGGTGTGGCTTTCAAAAGTTCTAATCAGAAGAACTCAACACACTCTGAGTCGGATAGTGACATCGAGGAAACTATCGCCATGCTGGCCAAAAACTACAACAGAGTCATGAAAAGATTTAGCCAGATGACAGGAAGAAAAGTCACCCGAGAAGTCAGAGACAAGCCACATCACAAGTTTCAGAAACCCGACATCACAGCTAACGATGGAGGACGAGGAGAACGATTAGGTAAAGGCGCTCAGTGCTTTGAATGTGAGGGGTATGGACACATGCAGAGAGAATGTCCCAACTTCTTAAAGAAACAGAAGAAGGGATTCAATGCCTCTCTAACTGACGATGAAGATGAGGAAGACAGTGACCTTGAGCATACAAGTAACTATGTGGCTTTTACTTCCTCCACAATAGATCAACCAGCTGAAAGCTCAAAGAAGTATGACTCTGATGATGAGCTATCCGATGAGACTCTCAACAACGCTTACAACGAATGGTATGTCAAATGGCTTGAAGACTCTCAGGTAATCGAAAAACAGAATGCTCTCATTCTTACTCTTAATGAAGACAAGTCAAGACTTCTTGAGACGACTATTGATCTCAAAAAGGAAGTTTCTCGACTAAAAGGCGAGTTAGAGCAGGTCACCAAGTCTGTAAAGATGATGAATCCAAGTACTGACACTCTAGACCAAATACTTTCGATCGGGAAACCATCAAGGAATATGGAGGGTCTAGGATATTCGAAAGAAGCCTCATCATCGCACACCATCTTCGTCCCTCAGAAGTCTGTCTCTCAGAAGTCTCGCCAGAAGTCTCGTAACTTCACGGCTGACCAAGCAACCAAAAAGCCTTCTACCCTGGCCGCGTCAAAAATCCAGAACGAAAGACATAACTGGGTTTGTCATCACTGTGGACGAAGAGGACATATTCGACCCTTCTGCTATCAGCTATATGGGAAGAGCTCGGTCAAGAAAAGGACCACCGTCAAGAAAAGCCAACCTCGGAAGGAATGGCGAGCCAAAGAGGTCAACTATCGAGCTAACATCGCGTACACCGCTTTAAAGGCCTCAACCAGCAACGATTGGTACTTCGATAGTGGATCCTCTCGACATATGACGGGTAATAGCTCTTTCTTGGTCACTCTAACACCATGCACAAATAGCTTCGTTACTTTTGGAGATGGAGTAAAAGCTAGAGTGCTCGGGAAAGGAAAACTCAATCTTCCCAACTCTCCATGTCTGAAAGAAGCTCTGCTAGTCGAAGGCCTCACAGCAAACCTCATCAGCATAAGCCAAATATGTGATTTAAATCTGGATGTCCACTTCACTCGTGACAAGTGCTCGGTCAAAGACGAACAACAAAAGGAAGTCATGATAGGCCACAGGTCCCTTGACAACTGTTATCTATGGTCTCCAACAGTCAGTACCTTGCCAACCAAGTGCCTTTTATCCAAAGCTCAAGAGACAAAACTATGGCATCAAAAACTTGGTCACATCAATTTGAGGAATATGCAAAAGATTCTCTCTGAAAAGGCTATCATTGGAGTTCCCAACCTCAAGATCATTGAAGGAAAAATCTGTGGAGAATGCCAGATTGGGAAACAAGTCAAGACGTCGCACAAGAAGGTACAACATCTTACTACTTCTCGTGTTCTAGAACTTCTTCATGTTGACCTTATGGGACCCATGCAAGTAGAAAGTCTAGGAGGGAAGAAGTACATATTTGTATGTGTAGACGACTTCTCAAGGTACACATGGGTAGACTTTATTCGAGAGAAGTCAGATACCTTCTCAGTCTTTGAAGCCTTATGTCGAAGAGTTCAACGAGAAAAGGGAGAAGTTATTGGGAAAGTCGTTCGACTTCGGAGCGATCATGGAAAGGAGTTTGAAAACATCAGCTTCGCAAACTTTTGTGATGCTGAAGGAATTGCCCACGAATTTTCTGCTCCCATCACTCCTCAGCAAAACGGAATCGTTGAAAGGAAGAATCGCACTCTTCAAGAGATGGCAAGAGTCATGATGTTAGCCAAAGACAATCCCACAACACTTCTGGGCTGAAGCTTTGAATACGGCATGCCATATTCATAATAGAGTGACTCTTTGCCCTGGAACTTCGCTCACTCTTTATGAAATATGGAGGGGGAGAAAGCCGAATGTCAAATACTTCCATGTCTTTGGATCGGTCTGCTACATACTCGCAGATAGGGAACCTCGACGCAAGTTGGATCCTAAAAGCGACGAAGGCATCTTCCTCGGATACTCCAGAAATAGTCGGGCGTTTCGGGTATTCAACAAACGCACCCGGACTATCATGGAATCCATCAATGTCGTAATTGATGATGACAATAACGAGCAATCAAGTGACAAGGACGAAGAAGTCCTGAATCTCTCAGGAGAAGTCAGACCAGAGGTCAGAGGAGAAGCCAGACCGGATGTCAGAAGAGAAGTCAGACCAGAAGTCAAGGATGATGAATGCAACAAAGAGTCTGAAGACGAAGGCCAAATCATCCCGGATAAAGAGGCAACTCCTACAAGGCAAAGAGCTCCGTCAAGAAGAATTCAGAAGTATCATCCACCCCAGGATGTGATTGGAGACATTAATGAGGGAGTACGGACTCGACAAAAGGCATCTCTTGACCACCAAGAGCTGATAGGTAACATTTGCTTTATTTCCAAAATTGAGCCAAAGAAAATACAAGAGGCCATCAATGATGAATACTGGGTCTGCGCGATGCAAGAAGAGTTGGTTTAGTTTGCAAGGAATGAAGTTTGGGAACTTGTACCCAAGCCTGACAATGTCAATGTCATCGGGACAAAATAGATATTCAAAAACAAGTCTGACGAGCAAGGAAACATTACTCGAAACAAAGCGAGACTGGTGGCTCAAGGATACACACAAGTCGAAGGAGTCGACTTTGAAGAAACCTTTGCTCCAGTAGCCAAACTGGAAGCCATACGACTTCTTCTCGGCAACGCATGTCATCTGCGTTTCAAACTCTATCAGATGGATGTAAAGAGTGCCTTTCTCAATGGAAATCTGAACGAAGAAGTCTATGTAGCCCAACCAAAGGGATTCGAAGACCATGACTCTCCGCACCATGTCTACAAGCTAAAGAAAGCTCTCTATGGACTCAAAAAAGCTCCACGAGCATGGTATGTACGTCTTACCCAATTCCTTGTACATAATGACTATATTCGAGGGGGAGTAGACAAAACTCTCTTTGTGAAGAAGGTGATAGCATTTGTGCCCTAGTCCAATTGGTATTAGCCTGTAAACGTCTATATCATCGTTTGTGATGTATAAATATAAACGGCTTTATATTACTTATATGTTGAAGTAATATGTTAAGCATGATCTGATTTATGACCACTAAAGTAGTAGAACCATAAATCTGTACGGATCACACTTAACAAGTCCCTGGTCAACCTATGCTTCCTTGAAAGTGACCAGTATGAGGATGGTTCTTAATGACGTAGTTCTACTTGTCATAAGGATGTGGGATCCTGGAACCATATCATAGATATCATGAGGTGATTGATATCGGACGACCCGCATTGAATAGTGTTTTCATAGATTAAGCCATAAACATATTCAAATGCGATAGCTCGTCACGACGTCCTTAGACCAAGGAGTCTTTGTGATCACTATGCAATAAACGTACGGCTTTAACTTGCGCCAAACGCTTTCTGTAAAAGGATTGCTATGAAGGGCATGATTGGGTGGCGGAACGGGTTGCATGAGTGACACGAAAGACGGCTAAGGGATTTATCCCTCATACTACGGTATGGGAAAGATATCCGTTAGAAGGCCTCTTGATGGAGACCGAATGAGAGAAAAGCATGGCCATGCAAAATGATACGGGTTATCATTTCTCAGTCATCTCGCATATCAAGTAACAATGATTGATTAAACAAGGGAGACGACTCTATGCCTTGTGATCAATCGGGATATCTAGAGATAAAAGGATGGTGACTTGTACGCACAAAGGTTAAGTCGAATCATCGATCATCATGCACCTTGGGTAATCATAATGTTTTACTAGAGACCACTTATGATGGATCGGGCAAGAGCAATTCTTGCGCCGATCTGCCAACGGTGGCATGAGCCTAGAGGGTCACACACATACAAGATGGATAACTTGAGACAAGGAAACATGGATGTTTCTTAAGGAGAAGTATATGGACAAAACTGGAGGTTTTGTGCCATAGGTTCGGTTTGAGAGAATAATTAGCGAATCGAGAAAAATTGAGTTTTTCGTCGATATCGCGTCGGACTTTGTTTGATAAGTAGCGACAAAAGGGTCGGGAAACTTTTGGACGCGGCATGAGACAACACGGGAGGGCCCATTGGGCTCGGCCCATGAAGCCTCATGGCCGGCCCAATAAGGGCCCAATAAGGCCATATGACCGGCCCACTTGGTGGGGCCAATGTGGGGGCCACACAACACCATGCTTAGTTGGTAGTTGTGGATTAAGAGGTGAGTGATTTAAGGGGTATGGGTTAAAGCTCCTTTAAGCCCATACCAATCACTTTTAACCCATACTTGTGAGTTGGATGATGAGATATATTGCAAGACATTATTTCATTAATTGATTAAGTCACAAAACTCACAAAAACCTCTCTTTCTCTCTCATTGTGGCCGGCCACCTTGGTGTTCTTCCTCCATCTTGCTCTCTTGTTCTTCATTTAATTGTTCTAGTAGGCAATTAAGTGAAGGATCTTGAAGATCATTCTCTTGGTGTGGACTTGCTTTAGGGAAGAAGATCCGAACGTTCTTCTTTATCGATTCAAACAAGACTTAAAGGTAAATATCTTGTGGAATAGATTTTGCTTTGGGATTTAATGGTTTAAATGTTCTTGGACAAGGTTTGGAGTAGATTATCTTTTATTGCTTCCGCTATCTCGATGACGATCTAGAACGCTCCAAAACCCTACAGTGGTATCAGAGCGTGGTTACCCTCTTAATCTTTGTCTTGTTGAATTTATTTCGGTTTTGTGATTATTTTCATGCCAAAAGTTGATAACATGATTTTAATGCTTTTTGGGATATTTGCATGAAATATGTTACTTTTGAAAAATATATTAAATTTGGAATTTTTCGGAAATTATTGGATTTGTCGGGTCCGAGAAGAGACTCTCGGGGAGCCGGATCGGAGGTACCGGACGGAGGTCACCGGAGGCCGGGGAGGCCGGCGGTGACCGGGCCCGTCCCCACTCTCGGCCGAGGCCGAGAGTGGCGGCAAGCCGGGTTTGGGCCTTCCAAGGCCCAAACCGGGCCGTGCATGGTTGGGCTCGGCCCATTGGCTTGGCCCAACTTGGTTCGTGTGTGGTGTTTGATCCATTTCACGAACCCACGATCCAATATTTCGAAAACTTTCAAAATTTGATCGGTTTCGATAAACCGTTTTTCGAAAAGGTCTAGTTTCGATAAACCCGACCAAGCAACTTGGCAAAAGAAAAACCGAAATTATTGCATATTATTTGATAACATGTTTGTGTGATAACATGTTGGATGATGTGATGAAATGTATGATGCTTTAGTAGCCCATTAGATTTATCGCTTTCACGGTTTGCATACCGTTAGTGTTAGCGTGTAATTATTCTTTTATTCGAGCCCATAAAGTGTAATTATTTTTTATCCGGTCTACGAACCGAGTATTAATTGTAATTATTACTCAAAGACGAGAAGGATGGAAAATCGAGCACGATGACGGTCTTGGAGGAAGTCCAAGAGCTAGTGGGAGCCCGAATGAGAAAGACGAGAAGATGTGAAGACTCGTAGATTCCTAAGATTAGGATGGGCTATAAAATGCATATTTAACGCTTTATGGTTGCTTGCTTGAATCATTTAAATTAATTGCATGGTTGCATGATTAGTTTATAAGTTTATAAGCAATCACCTCACATGCAAAGATTAAAAACAAACTTTAATTGTTTGCATGTTTAAAGCGTTGTGAACTATCACCACACGGGTTGTGATGGATGAGTTCAAGTTTGGAACGTATTTTGCATGGGTTGCAAATGACGGATTCAACTGAAGATAGTATGTGATACAATTAGAAACATCACAACACGGGTTGTTGGTGACGGATTCGTAATTGTACCAAATACTTTCGAATTATTAAACACAACCAAATTACAAGTTAATTTGAGTCAAGTGAGATGCCACCCTAATTCACACCCATGTAGAAACATTTTATCGGTGTCGTGCGCCTTAGCGGAGCATCGATCGAATGGGTTCTAGATGGGAATGGTAAACTTTGTGGGATGTCGTGCGCCTTAGCGGAGCATCTGCACAAAGTTAACTCGTTAGTGAAAGTTGGTTGACTCAACCACGATTCTTGGCCTGAGGTCGAGCTGGGGCATCGGAAGGGTAAGCCGTGTGTTTTACACATACCCTGACTAAGAGTTACACGGGTTGTAATTGGACGGATGTCCTACCTAAATAAGTCAATTGGAGCGGTGCGCCTTAGCGCACTTCAAATGACGAATAAGGGATCTTGGTTTAAAGATTCTAATTTTAGAATCTAATGGTTGGTGTTTAATTCGGATCTTCGTAAATTTATTCAACTATTCTGATTAAATTTACTTTCTTCGTGTAGAAATGGCTAGTAATTCAACAAATTCGTCTAATTTGTCATTGAGGACTATACTCGAGAAGTGTAAACTCAACGAAACAAATTATCTAGACTGGGACAGAAATTTACGACTTGTATTAAAAATGGAACGCAGGGAGTACGTCCTTGATAAGGCTATCCCTGAGGAGCCAGCTGCCAACCCAACAAGGGTCGTTAAGGATGCGTACCAGAAACACCTTAGCGACTCTATCGACGTTGCGTGTGTCATGCTGGGCTGCATGGAGGCGGACCTCCAAAAGCAGTTTATGGAGCTATCCCATGATCCGTTTGCAATGTTTGCACAGATCAAGGATATGTTCAAGGAGAAAGTACGTATTGAAAAATACACTGTTCTCCGAGAACTCATAGCCTGCAAGATGTCAGCAGGCAGCTCCGTAGGTCCTCACGTCCTACAAATGAAGGGGCATTTTGACCATATGACTAGTATCGGTATGTCTATGGAAAAGGAAATGGCAGCGGATTTTATTCTGCAATCCCTTCCTCATGCATATGGTGGGTTCGTCATGAACTATCACATGCATGATATGGACAAGACCGCGTCGGAGTTGCACAGCATGCTAGTAACTGCCGAGAAGAGCATAAGGGGCAGTTCGTCCAAAAATGTCTTCATGGTCAAGAAGGGACCCAGCTTCAAAGCTGTTGGTGGCAAGGGTAAAGGCCCAAGACACCTGGCAGGGAAGAACAGACGACCATTTATTCCTAGACCTCACATGCCCGTACAAGGCAAAGGGAAGGCAAAGGAGTCGGTCTGTTTCTATTGTCAAAAGCCTGGTCATTGGAAGAAAGACTGTCAGCAGTTGAAGGAGGATCAGAAGAAGGGCGGTGGGGCCGCCACTTCATCAGGTATTCCATTAGAGCTATATCTTTCTACAATAAATACCTGGGTACTAGATACTGGAGCTGAGTCTCATATCTGTGCCGATGTGCAGGTGTTACACAGTAGAAGAGATGGTGGGGAAAGCGAGGTGGACCTAAGAGTTGGGAACAATACCAGAGTTGCCGCAACTGCCGTAGGTTCTGTGAACCTTGCTTTGCCCAGTGGGCTTGTAATTGAACTAAATGATGTTTTTTGCGTACCTGCTTTCAGCAGGAATATTATCTCAATTTCTCTTCTAGAGAAAGAAGGTTATTATTTCAATATTAAAAACGGGTTTTTTGATATTATGCGCAACAACATATATTATGGCAATGCTCACACTGTTGGAGGATTATACATATTGAATATGCAAAACTCGAAATCCAACATGCTCTATAATATAAATGCTAAGAGGTTTAAAACTAATGATTTAGACCAAACTCTAATCTGGCATTGTCGTCTGGGTCACATAAATGAGAAACGCATCTCAGCGCTTCATAAGCGCGGATTCTAAGTCAATTCGAATTCCAAGCGATTGAAAGATGCGAAGCTTGTTTAATGGGCAAGATGACTAAAGCGCCCTTCACTGGTTTAGGTGAGAGGGCAGGTGACTTATTAGGTCTAATACATTCAGACGTATGTGGACCAATGAGTACGCATGCCAGAGGTGGTTTAGGCTACTTTATCACATTTACTGACGATTTCAGTAGATATGGTTATGTCTATCTCATGAGACATAAGTCCGAAGCTTTTGATAAATTCAAAGAGTTTAGGACTGAAGTAGAAAACCAACTCGGAAAGAGTATCAAGGCACTCCGTTCTGATCGGGGTGGAGAATACTTATCCGAGGAGTTTCTTAGTTATCTTACTGAAGGTGGAATACTATCTCAGTGGACTCCGCCAGGAACACCGCAACTTAATGGTGTGTCCGAACGGAGGAATCGGACATTGTTAGATATGGTTCGATCAATGTTAAGTCTCACTGATCTCCCGATCTCCTTCTGGGGTTATGCTCTGCAAACGGCCGCTTTCATAATAAACAGGGCTCCGTCGAAAGCAGTGGAAGGGACATCATTTGAAAAATGGTACGGGAAGGAACCCGTTTTGTCCTTCCTTAAAATCTGGGGTTGCGAGGCTTATGTTAAAAGGTTGCTTGCAACCAAGCTCGAACCAAGATCAGATAAATGCACTTTCATCGGATATCCAAAAGAAACAAAAGGATACTACTTCTATAAGCCGAGCGAAAATAAAGTTTTTGTCGCTCGAGGTGGGACGTTCTTGGAAAAAGAGTTCATTTCCAAGACAGTCAGTGGGAGGGCTATTCATCTAGATGAAGTTCTAGATGAGATGGTCACTCGGGAACCACGAGAGGACCCACTAGAAGAGGTAGAGCCAGAAGTGGTCATTGAGCAAGAACCAATAGCTGCAGTTAATGAGGACGGTCCGAGGCGCTTTGAAAGGATAAGTCATGCACCTGTCAGATACGGGTTCTTAGTAACTGAAGGTGATGGTTTAGTACTAGTGGACAATGATCCAGCTACCTTTTGAGAGGCTTTGGACGGAACCGACTCTGAGAAATGGCTGGACGCCATGAGGGAAGAAATGCAATCCATGTCAGATAATCAAGTGTGGGACTTGGTAGATCATACCCCTGATGTTAAGGTCATAGGGTGTAAATGGATCTTTAAAATAAAGATTGACATGGATGGCAAACCTCAGACCTATAAAGCGAGACTGGTAGCAAAAGGTTATAGACAAATCCACGGAATTGACTATGAAGAGACCTTTTCTCCAGTAGCTATGGTCAAATCTATCCGCATTCTTCGCCATAGCAGCGTATCACAACTATGAGATATGGCAAATGGATGTCAAAACCGCCTTCCTCAACGGGAGGTTAGCTGAGGACGTTTATATGTCTCAGCCTGAGGGTTTTGAGGATCCAAAGAATAAGGGAAAGATTTGCAAGTTGCTCAAATCAATCTATGGTTTGAAGCAAGCATCTCGGAGTTGGAATCAGCGTTTTGATGAAGTAGTAAAACAGTTTGGCTTCGTCAAGAACGATGATGAACCCTGTGTGTATAAAAAGGCAAGTGGGAGCAATATAATCTTTTTAGTGCTTTATGTTGATGACATACTGCTCATTGGTAACGACGTCCCTACCTTGCTCTTAACGAAGACTTGGTTAGGTGAGTGTTTCTCAATGAAGGACTTAGGCGAGGCCTCTTACATCTTGGGAATCAAGATATATAGAGACCGTGCCAAGCGGGTCTTGGGCTTAAGTCAAAGCACTTATATAGACAAGGTGTTGAGACGATTCTCAATGCAAGATTCAAAGAAAGGATTGCTGCCCATGCGTCATGGCATAAAGCTTAGCAAGAAGCAGGGTGCTGAGACACCTGCAGAGCTAGCAAGAATGAATGAGATCCCATATGCTTCGGCTAGGGTCCATAATGTATGCCATGATATGCACGAGACCGGATGTCTCGTTTGCCCTAAGCTGTACCAGTAGACATCAATCCAAACCCGGTGAGGCACACTGGATGGCTGTCAAGGCGATTCTCAAATATTTGAGAAAAACCAAGGACGCTTTTCTTGTATACGGGGGCAGAAATGATGATCTCGTCGTCAAAGGATATGTCGACGCTAGTTTTCAGACAGACCCTGATGACTTTAAGAGTCAGTTGGGATATGTGTTTATGTTGAACGGTGGAGCATTCAGCTGGAAAAGCAAGAAGCAGGATACCATTGCCGACTCTACAACGGAAGCTGAGTACATTGCCGCATGTGAGGCGGCAAAAGAGGCTGTATGGATCAGGAGTTTCATGGCTGGGTTAGGTGTAATTAAAAACCCGTCTAACCCAATAGACTTATATTGTGACAACACCGGGGCTATTGCGCAAGCTAAAGAACCCAGGGCACATAACAGATCCAAACATGTACTCAGAAAGTATCACATCATCCGCGACATAATTGCTAGAGGTGACGTGAAGATCCAATACGTTGCAACTGATGATAACACAGCCGACCCATTGACCAAGGCTCTTCCTCAAGATAAACATGAAAAACATGTTAGGTCAATGGGTATAGACTGGGACTTAGATTGGAGCTAAGGGCAAGTGGGAGATTGATAGCATTTGTGCCCTAGTCCAATTGGTATTAGCCTGTAAACGTCTATGTACAAATATCATCGTTTGTGATGTATAAATATAAACGGCTTTATATTACTTATATGTTGAAGTAATATGTTAAGCATGATCTGATTTATGACCACTAAAGTAGTAGAACCATAAATCTGTACGGATCACACTTAACAAGTCCCTGGTCAACCTATGCTTCCTTGAAAGTGACCAGTATGAGGATGGTTCTTAATGACGTAGTTCTACTTGTCATAAGGATGTGGGATCCTGGAACCATATCATAGATATCATGAGGTGATTGATATCGGACGACCCGCATTGAATAGTGTTTTCATAGATTAAGCCATAAACATATTCAAATGCGATAGCTCGTCACGACGTCCTTAGACCAAGGAGTCTTTGTGATCACTATGCAATAAACGTACGGCTTTAACTTGCGCCAAACGCTTTCTGTAAAAGGATTGCTATGAAGGGCATGATTGGGTGGCGGAACGGGTTGCATGAGTGACACGAAAGACGGCTAAGGGATTTATCCCTCATACTACGGTATGGGAAAGATATCCGTTAGAAGGCCTCTTGATGGAGACCGAATGAGAGAAAAGCATGGCCATGCAAAATGATACGGGTTATCATTTCTCAGTCATCTCGCATATCAAGTAACAATGATTGATTAAACAAGGGAGACGACTCTATGCCTTGTGATCAATCGGGATATCTAGAGATAAAAGGATGGTGACTTGTACGCACAAAGGTTAAGTCGAATCATCGATCATCATGCACCTTGGGTAATCATAATGTTTTACTAGAGACCACTTATGATGGATCGGGCAAGAGCAATTCTTGCGCCGATCTGCCAACGGTGGCATGAGCCTAGAGGGTCACACACATACAAGATGGATAACTTGAGACAAGGAAACATGGATGTTTCTTAAGGAGAAGTATATGGACAAAACTGGAGGTTTTGTGCCATAGGTTCGGTTTGAGAGAATAATTAGCGAATCGAGAAAAATTGAGTTTTTCGTCGATATCGCGTCGGACTTTGTTTGATAAGTAGCGACAAAAGGGTCGGGAAACTTTTGGACGCGGCATGAGACAACACGGGAGGGCCCATTGGGCTCGGCCCATGAAGCCTCATGGCCGGCCCAATAAGGGCCCAATAAGGCCATATGGCCGGCCCACTTGGTGGGGCCAATGTGGGGGCCACACAACACCATGCTTAGTTGGTAGTTGTGGATTAAGAGGTGAGTGATTTAAGGGGTATGGGTTAAAGCTCCTTTAAGCCCATACCAATCACTTTTAACCCATACTTGTGAGTTGGATGATGAGATATATTGCAAGACATTATTTCATTAATTGATTAAGTCATAAAACTCACAAAAACCTCTCTTTCTCTCTCATTGTGGCCGGCCACCTTGGTGTTCTTCCTCCATCTTGCTCTCTTGTTCTTCATTTAATTGTTCTAGTAGGCAATTAAGTGAAGGATCTTGAAGATCATTCTCTTGGTGTGGACTTGCTTTAGAGAAGAAGATCCGAACGTTCTTCTTTATCGATTCAAACAAGACTTAAAGGTAAATATCTTGTGGAATAGATTTTGCTTTGGGATTTAATGGTTTAAATGTTCTTGGACAAGGTTTGGAGTAGATTATCTTTTATTGCTTCCGCTATCTCGATGACGATCTAGAACGCTCCAAAACCCTACAGAAGGAAGGAAAGGACATCATGATTGCTCAAATATATGTCGACGACATTGTGTTCGGAGGGAAGTCAGACAAGATGGTGGAACGCTTCGTCCAACACATGCAGTCTGAATTTGAGATGAGTGTGGTCGGTGAGCTCACATATTTCCTAGGCTTCCAGATCAAGCAGATGTCAGATAGAATATTTATCTCCCAGAGCAAATACGCAAAGAACATTGTCAAGAAGTTCGGGTTAGAAAAGGTTTCGCACAAAAGGACTCCTATTTCCACACATGATAAGGGCACAAAGGACGAGATGGGAGAACCAGTTGATCAAAGTCTTTATCGAAGCATAATTGGAAGTCTCCTCTATCTAACAGCAAGTCGACCCGACATTGCTTATTCTGTGGGAGTCTGTGCTCGATATCAAGCCAATCTAAAAGTCAGTCACTTGGCTCATGCAAAAAGGATCATAAGGTACATCTCGGGAACCTCTGAATTAGGTTTGCTATATTCTTTTGATACCTCTCCTTTTTTGGTTGGATATTGTGATGCTGACTGGGCGGGAAGCACACCCGATCGAAGAAGCACCTCTGGAGGTTGTTTCTACCTGGGGAACAATCTTGTATCGTGGTTCAGCAAAAAGCAAAACTGTATTGCTCTGTCTACTGCTGAGTCCGAATATATCGCAGCTGGAAGTAGCTGTACTCAGCTTCTTTGGATGAAACAAATGTTGGCAGAATATGGAGTCAAGCAAGAAGTCATGACTTTGTTCTGTGACAACATCAGTGCAATCAACATATCGAAGAACCTAGTGCAACATAGCAAGACAAAGCATATTGACATCAGGCACCACTTTATTCGAGAGCTTGTAGAAGACAAGAAAATAAAGCTCGAATACCTACCCACTGAGAAACAAGTCGCAGACATCTTTACAAAAGCATTAGATGCTAAAAGGTTTGAAAGTCTGAGGTCAACCCTCGGACTTTGCTGTCTAGAATAGCCAGAAGTCAAGCAAGAAGAGGAAGAGCTTTTAGTTGATTTTACTCTTTCTCTCGATCAGGACCAAACAGGGTCCACAAAATCAAGCCGGGCCCAAATCCTTTTATCAGAAGCCCGTTAGTCTTTTTGAATTTTGAGAATGATTACGATCTGACTATCCACCTATCAGAAATCATTCTGTTCAACTCCCACAGACTCTGCACCTTCTCCTCCATTTGAAATCGCTAGAGTTTCTCAGATCAAAAATTTTAGCAAAGAATCTGCTCACTCCCCACAAAGAACAAATCCTAGTTAAATGGTTGGTACTCGAAGCGGACGAATACCATCTGCCTCAAAAGTACTATGAGCAAAGATGAGGATAAAAGTCATTGCCAAATCGACGAGAACCAAGCATGGAGTGAGGATCCGAGGAGGAAGATGATGTAATTATTTGAGGGTTCCAGACAATTAATTTCATGCCCATACAAGAAATTAACCTCAAAGTTCCATGATTAAATACGGATCTTGCATGATCATGAGATCTAGACTAGATTAAAATTAATTGTTACCTTGAATCAAAATCTCTTTGTTACTAAATTGGATTTAGTAACCTCTAAAGATCGTCCACACAGGAAGAGCAATCCAAAGGATACTTACAACGAACCTTGCTAGAAGATCGAAGCAAGCAAAACGGACGGAGCTAGGGGAGGGGAGGGGCCGGCCGAAACTTGGCAGGGAGAGAGAGAAGACGGCTAGGGTTTCTCAAATATAATTGTGTAATTTTCAGATATGAAAATTTCCCTTTTATAGACCTTAATCGGGCTTTTAATTAATTAAAGGCCTTAATGGGCTTAAAGCCCAAACCTTTTAATTAACTGTGTAGAGAAGCCCATTCTGGCTAGGCCCAGTTTAGCTAAATTAATTAAATCTATTTAATTAGATTATAATTAATTAGTCTTGCTAAACCGTTCTTGATTCCGGTTTAATCCTAAATCGAAATCGGTCTAAACCGGTTTAATCCAAAACCGGATTTTGTCTCTCTCATGATTCCTCCATATGAATCCATCCGTTTTACTCAACCTAAAGTGTGTGACCCTCTAGGCTCACGACACGTCGGTGGACTGGTAAAATTACCATTTTACCCTTTCCATCATGAGTGGCCTCTAGCAAGACATCATGATTACCCAACGCTTGTGATTATCGAGATTTCGACTTAACCTTGTCGTTCATGAATCTATCCTTTTATCCTCTTGATATCTTTGACAACCACGAGGCATAGACAAGTCATCCTCGTTCTATTGTCCTGTTTCTTGATTCTGAGTTAACTGAATTATAACTGATACTACGTATTGTCTGCATGGCCATGCTATTGTATTTCAGTTGTACTCATCAAGTGGCCTAAACTGATATCTGCTCACACGTCCGTATGAGGGATAAATCCTTCAGCGATCCATCTAGTCAACTTATGTAACTTGTGATCGAGCCAATCACAGCCGTTATTGTAACCCTTTTACAGGAGACGTTAGACCGAATCAAACTCGTCACTCATTACATATTGACCTCAATGGTCCTTCGGTCTGAGGATGTGATTTCATGATCCGACATATGAGTATGTTCATGACTGTGTCTATGTAACATACTCATGATTCGGGTCGTCCTATATCACCCCTGACTGGTGATACTATGACCTAACTCTGGCCCCCTTCTGGCCATGATATGTAGAGCGTGATCATTTAGAGTTAGCCTCATACCGATCGCTTCTTATGAAGCTATTCTGATCGGGGACTGCTTAAGTAAGATTTTATCTGATCTGTAGATCTACTATTATGTGTTGACACATTAATGATACAAATCAAATCATACTTAAGATATTACTACAACACTTAGTAATATGAATGCCGATTTTTATTCAACGAATAATCTTTATTACAAGATTAGATTGAAAATACATTGTGCTAGGGCACAAATCCCAACAGTCTCCCACTTTCCCTAGACCCAATTGGTATTCCAATCTAAACCCATTCCCCTGACATGTTCCTCATGCTTAGGCTGCGGTAGCGCCTTAGTTAAGGGGTCAGCTAGATTATCATGCGTTGAAATGTAGCTTATCTCTACTTCACCTTTATCAACCATCTCTCTGATGATGTGATACTTTCTCTCGACGTGCTTGGTTTGGTTGTGAAATCTGGGCTCTCTAGCTAGTGCTACGGCCCCCGTGTTGTCACACCTTAAGCTCACGGGATCAAACGTTCGCGGCAGTACATCTAATCCTCTCAAGAAGCTCCTGACCCATACCGCTTCTTTGGCTGCTTCCGACGCAGCTATGTATTCCGCCTCCGTGGTGGAGTCGGCTATTGTCGCTTCCTTAAAGCTTTTCCAACTGAAAACTCCCCCGTTCAACATAAACACATACCCACCTTGAGACTTCAACTCATCTGGGTCTGTCTGAAAACTAGCATCAACATATCCAGTGACGCTTAGCTCTCCTTCTATCCCACCATACACTAAGAAAGCGTCCTTTGTTCTCCTCAGATACTTGAGGATACACTTGACGGCAGTCCAGTGATCTTGGCCTGGGTTAGACTGAAATCTGCTGGTGCAGCTGAGGGCAAACGATACGTCAGGCCTCGTACAGATCATGGCATACATGATAGATCCCACTGCCGAGGCATACGGGATTCCATTCATTCTCTTAAGCTCAGCAGGTGTTTTAGGACACTGTTTCTTGCTTAGCTTAATGCCATGTCTTATCGGGAGGTTCCCTTTCTTAGAGTCAAGCATCGAGAATCTTCTCAACACCTTATCTATATAGGTGCTCTAACTTAGACCTAATATTCTCTTGGATCGATCTCTGTAGATCCTGATCCCCAGAATGTAAGCGGCCTCTCCTAAGTCCTTCATGGAGAAACACTTCCCTAACCAAGCTTTGGTCTCAAGCAAGGTTGGGAAGTTATTTCCCATGATTAGTATATCATCGACATACAGCACCAGGAACACTATGTTACTTCCACTGCTCTTCTTGTAGATACAAGGTTCATCTGGATTTCTGATGAACCCGAACTCTTTTACAGCTTCGTCGAAGCGTAAGTTCCAACTCCTGGAAGCTTGCTTCAATCCATAAATGGATCGTTGCAGCTTACATACCTTTTCGGGATGTTTAGGGTCGACAAAACCTTCTGGCTGGGTCATATAGACATCCTCCTGCAAATTCCCGTTAAGGAATGCGGTTTTGACGTCCATTTGCCATATCTCGTAATCGAAATATGCTGCAATGGCTAACATCATCCGAATTGACTTAATCATAGCTACTGGCGAAAAAGTCTCATCATAGTCCATACCTTGGACTTGACGATAACCTTTAGCAACCAGTCTTGCTTTGTAAGTCTGAGGCTTTCCGTCCATATCTGTCTTTAACTTAAATATCCACTTGCAACCTATGGGTTTTATCCCAGGTGTGCTGTCTACTAAGTTCCAGACCTGATTGTCTTTCATGGACTTCATTTCCTCATCCATGACATTCTGCCATTCTTTTGAGTTGGGACTGGCCAAGGCTTGCTGAACTGTTGCAGGATCATCCTGATCTACAACTATCAAGTCATTACCCTATGTGGCTAAGAAGCCATATCTGATTGGGTTTTGACGAGATCTTTCAGACCTGCTTTGTCCTACAGGAGTTTCTGTTGGATTAGGACTTGGATCATTTACCTCATCGGGTACCTCTACAATGTCTGCTGGCTGTTCCGTGTCTTCTCGAATTTCTTCAAGAAGCACAGGACTCCCACTGGGTTTCTTGGATAAGAATTCTCTTTCCAAGAAAATCCCACCTCGAGCAACAAAGACTTTGTTTTCCTCGGGTTTGTAGAAGTAGTACCCCATGGTTCCTTTGGGGTACCCTACAAAGACACACTTATCTGCCTTGGGTTCGAGTTTATCACCAAGCAACCGCTTGACGTAAACGTCGCACCCCCAAATCTTGAGGAAAGACAACTTGGGAACTTTCCCTTGCCAAGCCTCAAATGGAGTGGTCTCCACTGCCTTTGTAGGTACTCGATTCAATATGAATGCGGCTGTTTCTAGGGCATGGCCCCAGAAAGATACTGGAAGATCGGCGTGACTCATCATGGAACGAACCATGTCTAGCAGGGTTCTGTTCCTCCGTTCAGAAACACCATTCATCTGAGGGGTTCCTGGTGGGGTTAATTATGAGAGTATACCGTTATCCTTTAGGTGACTGAGAAACTCTTGATCTAAGTACTCGCCACCTCGATCGGAACGAAGTGCCTTTATACTTTTACCAAGCTGGTTCTATACTTCATTCTGGAATTCTTTGAATTAATCAAAGGACTCCGACTTATGTCTCATTAAATAGACATACCCAAACCTACTGAAATCATCGGTAAAGGTTATGAAGTATCTGAAACCTCTCCTGGCTTGAGTACTCATGGGCCCACATACGTCTGAATGTATTAGGCCCAAGAGATCACTTGCCCTTTCACCTAAGCCGCCAAAAGACGCCTTTGTCATCTTGCCCATAATGCAAGATTCGCATCTCTCGATTGGTGTGAATTCAAACGGGCTCAAGACCCCACACTTATGAAGTGTCGAGACGCGTTTCTCGCCTATGTGGCCTAGACGACAGTGCCACATCACTGTCTGGTTTGAGTCATCCGACTTTAACCTCTTATTTACGTGATAGTTTGAACTGTAGTTAGTGTTATCAACATTTAAAATATATAATCCACCAACCATAGATGCACTGCCGTAAACGATATTATTTCTTGATAAAGTAAATAAGCCATTATCTATGGCAAATACAAAACCAAGCTTGTCCAAACTGGACACTGAAATAATATTCCTACAAAACGTAGGTACACATAAGACATCGTCCAAAACTAATACAAGCCCTGTGGGCATCCTAAGACTAACAGAACCAACAGCCGTCGTTGACACCGAACTGTTGTCTCCGACTCTCAGATCCCGGTCGCCTTTCCCAAGGAGCTTTCTACTTTCCAGAACCTGCAGATTAACACAAATGTGAGATTCTGCTCCGGTATCAACTACCCATGTATCTGAGAAAGTAGCGTTGAGATTATAATCAACAACGTAAATACCTGATCCAGGTCCTGAAGGGTGTCCTCCCTTCTGCAAACTCTTCACATAATCCTTGTGCTGCCTGCAATCCTTCTTCCAATGACCTGGCTGCTGGCAGTAGTAACAGACCACCTCTGAGGCCGAAGAGCTCCCCTCAGTTCTATGAACCGCTTGGATTCTCGGACCTCTAGGTGCCCTTATTTGCCCAGCTAGGTGCATTGGCGCCTTACCCTTACCTGACACTGCTGGTGCCTTGCCCTTGTTGGGTTGTCCTGGTGACTTGGTATTAGGTTTGCCAGCTCTTTTGAAGCTTACAGCCTTATTGACCATCAGGACCTCAAGGGTTTTGCCCTTGAGGTCTTTCTCTGCTGTCACCAACATTCCATGAAGTTCCTTGATGGTCTTTTCCATATTATGGAGATTGTAATTTGTGATCACATCTCCATAAGCCTTTGGAAGCGACATCAGGACTATGTATGACTTCAGCTGCTCTGTGAACTTATGACCTAGACTGGCCAAGCGATCAAAGAGCCGCTTCATCTTTAGGACGTGTGGGCTAACTGCCTCACCAGCGTTGAGTCTGCAATAGAATACTTCCCTAAGAGTGTCCTATCTTTCGACACGGGCATATCTTTGGTAGTATATCTTGATTTCCTCCATCATCTCCTGGGGTTCTCCCATGAGATGCATGAACTGGTCCTGGGTCTCATTTTCCATGGACCCGACCATGAGGATGCCAACGTCTTGTCGATCGCTCTTGTATTTCTCAAAAGCACTCTTATCGGCATCGCTGGCATCATCAGTAGGCTCTACTAAAGGCTTGTCTGTAAGGATATACTCCTGTCTGTCATACTGAAGTGCAAGCTTCAGGTTCCTCTCCCATTGTAGGAAGTTGGTCCCACTCAGCCTGTTATTCGACAGAAGAGACTTTAAGGCTTCACTGCCAGAACGTGTTGCTTTGGGTAGCGAGGTTGCCATCTAATCTATACATGAAAACAAACTCGATTAGATTTTTAATTGAGTTGAAGTAAGAGACACTTGACTATGAATATATCTGATTCTTGTGTCTGAATCTAAACCAAGATCTCCGCATACCCAAATCTAGAGTGAGTTAATCTCATCGCCCCAGTTTTGGACATTGGAGTAGGACAGTCCAGTCCTTTCACAATTCCATGTGATTCTTGGCTAGGGCTTATACATTGTGTGTATACGGCATTGCCCTATATCTGATACCCTGGCTCAGATCATCTGAGAATCGCAGACAAGTCAACCAATTTTCAACGCATGGTCCAATCTGCATAACTACTACGCTAATGCGCACGCAACCATGCAAACTGGTCCATCTTCTATTAGAACTCTTTCTCATGGATCCACGTTAATCGTATCTACCCATGAGTCCGAGAGCTAATCGAAGTGATGAGAAGTGGGCGGTATCTAGCTTGACTTGAAATTATTTGCCTTTAAAATATTCATTATCACTGATCATAATTTGATCTTAATATGAATTTACCATCTACAAATCCATGTAGAGATAATTTCAATTCAGGTTTACATGTGCGTGATTAACTGATTATTAATCTTTACACATGTGGGTGATGATCTAATTAACATGAACCTATGAAAATTAAATCACACATCCATCCATACATTCATAAACATAAATGTAAATTTGCTTTAGCTAGCCCGCTAACCCTACTGGAATAAACTAGAACCTATACTAGGTCTCGTCTTTCCTCATTCTCTTAGACTCCCACTGGCTCCACGCCTCCTCGGGATAACCGTCCTTCTCTTCGGTTCTTCTCATCTTGGGTCTTCGTAATTACATTTAATTTTAAATAAAATAAATGACGTGACACGTAGGTCACTAATAAATTACAACCCATAAGCAACTCGCAGGTTGCAAACCGAAATTATATCCTAAATTCGGGCTAACTTAGCAATCATGTTGCAAACATCGTGTTATCAAACAATCATGTTATCAAACAAGCATGTTATCAAGCAAGCATATTAATTCCAATTTTATCTTGATTTAAATCATAAAATACGGTTTATTTAAACCGTTTCTTGAACCGGTTAATTTCTGAATTAAATCGGTTCACGCGCTGGTTTATCGAAACCGAACCGGTCTAAAATTTTAATTAATATTTGCTGAAAAATTCTAGATTTTCTGGGTCGGATCTTGACCCAAATCCACCGGGTTTGGCCGAACCAAAATTGACCCGAGGGCCAATTAGGGTTCGGCCGAAACCCTAGCCGGCAGGGCTTGCCGCGCCGTGGCCGACCAGCCCGTGAGGGCTGGCCGAGGCGGGCCGCCTGGCCTGATCTGGTCGGGCCGAAGCCCTTCCCTGGCCGGAGCCGAGGGGCTCGGCCAGATCTGCCATGGGCAGATCTGGTCGGCCTTCCCGGCTGGCCGATCGGCCCGTGGTTTGGCCGGGGTTAGCCTCTCGGCTAGCCTCGGCTCTCTACGGGTCTCGATCCCGATCATACTTGATCAAAATAATATTTTCAGCAATATTAAAAAAATTCCAGCAACTAATTCATTAACCAAAATAATAAAGTTTGCAATTTTTAAATTCACAATACCGAATTAAATTGCAAAATTAAATCTAGCCTATCATGCTCGAATACAAAATCATGCATAACCAAGCCTCTGATACCACTGATGGAATTATTTGAGGGTTCCAGACAATTAATTTCATGCCCACACAAGAAATTAACCTCAAAGTTCCATCATTAAATACGGATCTTGCATGATCATGAATTGATCATGAAATCTAGACTAGATTAAAATTAATTGTTACCTTGAATCAAAATCTCCTTGTTACTAAATTGAATTTAGTAACCTCTAAAGATCGTCCACACAGGAAGAGCAATCCAAAGGATACTTGCAACGAACCTTGCTAGAAGATCGAAGCAAGCAAAACGGACGGAGCACGGGGAGGAGAGGGGCCGGCCGAAACTTGGCAGGGAGAGAGAGAAGACGGCTAGGGTTTCTCAAATATAATTGTGTAATTTTCAGATCTGAAAATTTCCCTTTTATAGACCTTAATCGAGCTTTTAATTAATTAAAGGCCTTAATGGGCTTAAAGCCCAAAGCTTTTAATTAACTGTGTACAGAAGCCCATTCTTGCTTAGCCCATTCTGGCTAGGCCCAGTTTAGTTAAATTAATTAAATCTATTTAATTAGATTATAATTAATTAGTCTTGCTAAACCGTTCTTGATTCCGGTTTAATCCTAAACCGAAATCGGTCTAAACAGGTTTAATCCAAAAACGGATTTTGTCTCTCTCATGATTCCTCCATATGAATCCATCCGTTTTACTCAACCTAAAGTGTGTGACCCTCTAGGCTCACGACACGTCGGCGGACTGGTAAAATTACCATTTTACCCTTTCCATCATGAATGGCCTCTAGCAAGACATCATGATTACCCAACGCTTGTGATTATCGAGATTTCGACTTAACCTTGTCGTTCATGAATCTATTCTTTTATCCTCTTGATATCTTTGACAACCACGAGGCATAGACAAGTCATCCTCGTTCTATTGTCCTGTTTCTTGATTCTGAGTTAACTGAATTATAACTGATACTACGTATCGTCTGCATGGCCATGCTATTGTATTTCAGTTGTACTCATCAAGTGGCCTAAACTGATATCTGCTCACACGTCCGTATGAGGGATAAATCCTTCAGCGATCCATCTAGTCAACTTATGTAACTTGTGATCGAGCCAATCACAGCCGTTATTGTAACCCTTTTACAGGAGACGTTAGACTGAGTCAAACTCGTCACTCATTACATATTGACCTCAATGGTCCTTCGGTCTGAGGATGTGATTTCATGATCCGACATATGAGTATGTTCATGATTGTGTCTATGTAACATACTCATGATTCGGGTCGTCCTATATCACCCCTAACTGGTGATACTATGACCTAACTCTGGCCCCCTTCTGGCCATGATCAGTAGAGCGTGATCATTTAGAGTTAGCCTCATACCGATCGCTTCTTATGAAGCTATTCTTATCGGGGACTGCTTAAGTAAGATTTTATCTGATCTGTAGATCTACTATTATGTGTTGACACATTAATGATACAAATCAAATCATACTTAAGATATTACTACAACACTTAGTAATATGAATGCCAATTTTTATTCAACGAATAATCTTTATTACAAGATTAGATTGAAAATACATTGTGCTAGGGCACAAATCCCAACAGAAGAGGCTTAGGAGAAACTTCGGCAGCACCGCAGGAAGTAACAAGTTCGCCTCCATCTATCACACCGGAAGACACAATCCCCGTCGTTGAGAAGGACGACGCTCTAGCCGGTTCGGCGAACATTGAAGAAGAAGCTCCCCTCTCTACTCCAACTCCAACACGAGGTAAATCTACTATCCTCTCTGAAGAAATCATAGAAGAAAGCCTGCCTGTAAAGGATTTAGAAACCCTTGTTCCTGAAGACCATGGCACTAGCACCAAGGACCAACATAACCCCTCTAAGTCGACACCCGCACCAGAAAAATCTCCTCTAAACGAGGACTTGCAAAAGGAAGGAAGTTCCCATGTCGCCCCGAACAGTGATTCAGGGCGTGATGATAATCCTGAAGTCATTCCAGAAGTCACTCAACTTTTAGAGGAACCTGTCAAAGAAAGTGTCGACACTGAAGCCATGGAAAAGGAAAAAGTTGTGCCCAAAAGGGCTGAAAGAAGGAAGCTACCAACACGAAGGTTGGTTGATGAAGAAGAAGAACCTCAAGTTCAGAGAAGATTGACCCCAAAGAGGAAAGCAACAGAAAAAGGAGAAGCTTCAGCGTCCAAACAGCCGAAGAAGTCAAGAAAGAAGTCAGTAGCCACTGCAATAACCGCTGTCCCTGAAGAAGAAGAATCTGAAGAAGAAGAAGACACCCTGATTGTGCTACCACAGGTGAAGAAGACATTAGGAGGGCAGAAACTCCTCAAGTATGTACCGAAGGCACCCACAGACAATGTCTCTTTCCACTCTGTAGACAATGCCGTCAAATGGCAGTATGTCTATCAACGGAAGATCTATCCAGAAAGAGAACTCTCCACAGAAGCACAAGGGATAAATGCGATTGTAGAGCTTATTCGTAGAGCTGGCCTGACCAAAACGGTCATAAATATTGGGCCATTCTACCCAACTTTGGTTAAGGAGTTTATCGTCAATCTGTCAAGCGAGTTCGATGAACCTGAAGATGCTGAATACTGAAAGGTGTTTGTTCAGGGGGAATGCTTCGAAGTCTCTGCCTCAACCATCAACACCTATATTGGCAGAGATGACCCTGAAGTCACTCCGAAAGTCCCGCACTTGGACAAAGTAACGGTCGAAATAAGCGGAGGACGTAAGAAGGGATGGCCGGTCAAGGACACCATTGCGGCAACCGAGCTCACAGCAAAATACTCTATTCTCTACCGCATCGGTCTGGCTAATTGGGCACCCTCTACGCATGGGTCAAGCATCAAAACCGAGCTGGCAAAACTCATTTACCAGATAGGTACGCAGTCTTCCATTGATTTTGGCGCTTACGTTATTGACCATCTAGTTAAGCACGCCAAATCATGTGCTATCAAACTTCCGATCGGGTTTCCTTCGCTAATCACCGGTATCCTTCTGCAACAATGTCCTAACATTGTTCGAGAATTGGATATGCCGGGTAAGAAGCCACTGCCCCTAGCCATCAATCTCAAGAACTTTGAAGGGAAGCAGTTGAAGGACCTCGGACTTCCTATGGCCAAAACTCCAGGAGCTGGTTCAAGCTCTCGACCATCAGGACCTATTGGTGCTAGGATGGAGGAAGGATTGGTGGAAGTGATTGCTGACCTGGAGAAGTCAATTGCCACGCTCTCAAATCGCAAAGTCGCCTGTGAAGTCCTTCTAGAAGACCTCCGATCTACTGCTGCTGCTACTACTGCTGAAGAAGATGTTGACGACTCCACGTCGTTTTAGTAATTCTCTGAAATTTGCTATGATAAACTTTGTCCGACACACACTATTAAATTCTCGGGGTTTGTCCGAGTTACTTTCCGCACAATGTGACTGTTTTGTTGGGATATTTGCTCTTGGTTGAGCTGGATTTGAGCTCATGTTTGAGCCGTTTATTTGCTCATGGTGTGAGCTGGTTTTCTTTTACCCTTCTGTTTAGTCAACTTTGATTATGCGATTGCCTTTGGCAATATTATTAGACAAACAGGGGGAGATAAATGAGTACGCCAGGAGTTACGCCAGAAGTCGCGCCGAAAAGATGTACATAGAAGTTAAGCTCCAGAAGCCGCTCCAAAAGCTGCTCCAGAAGATAAACTAGAAGCCGCACAAGAAGTCGCTCCAAAAGCTGCTCCAGAAGATAAACTAGAAGCCGCACAAGAAGTCGCATCAGAAGTCACGAAACTTGCTGTGTGCGTAACTGCCTCAAGGCGACGACGATGTGCCTACTTGGAGTAAAGAAGTCACATCACTTGTTGTGCGTAACTGCCACAAGATAAGTCACTTGTTGTGCGTAACTGCCACAAGATGACGATGGGTTTACAAAAGGGTATTTGCCTAAAAAATTGCCAAAGGGGGAGATTGTTGTTACGTTTAATAGTTGGCATGATTTTTTAGCGCAAAAGTAAGAAGTCAAGCAACATGTTGCATGACATGTGGCGCGACTTGCTAAAAGCCGCAGATTAGGAAAGTCTGAAGCTTTCCTATTTCGACGAAGCTTAGAGCGAAAGAAGAAAGGCGCCACGAAGACTTGGAGCGCAAGAGAGTGACGTCGACAAGTCAGACGACTTCCAGCTGGCAGTTACACGTCAGCGAAAGGTGGCAACTAAGACGGCAACTCGACTGGCCTGATTTATTCAGGAAGTCAGAAACAGGCAAGACGACTTCCAACTGTCGTGGAAGGCAGCAACAACTTGCCTGACTTTCCTGTTCCTGATCCGAGAAGGATTAGGAATGTATGCTGCTATAAAAAGCCCTTGGCTTCCCATTAGCAGTATCCGTTCTTGTTCTAACACTTGCAAGATTTCTCAAAGCTCTTAACCGTGCACCATCGGCGTGTTGAGAGGCTGATGAATATTCGCTAGAACGGACCTTTTGCTCCGATCAAATCTTGAGTGGCGAAGACTAAGTGTTTGGGTCGGTTAGGGTTTTTGTTTGTGATTGAAGACTCACAACTCCGTCCAAGAAGACAACGACACCGAGCATGGACTTGCTCGAAGGGTGGAATTGAGGGAATCTCAAAGACAGGGGGAGAAGCTCCTGGTCGAGGCGATTCACGGTGAGATTTATAGTAGCTTAGGACAATAGCTTGTGTGATAGCTAGTTGGGCTTGAAGTTGTACTATTGACTACCTATAGTGAAAAACCTTTCCACTGGCAAAGTGCCCCGAGACGTAGGTGCGGAGTCACCGAACTGGGTAATCATCTCTGGTGTCGTGATTATTATCTGTCTATTACTTTGCTTACTGTTTCCACGAGAAGTCGATACACAAGTTAAAGACTTTGTGTTCGACTTCCTGACTCGGCTACGATTCAGAATTTCAAAAATCTCATAAGTATCAGCTACGGCGAGCACCGTTTCCGGCTAGCAACGTTTTCAGTAGCTTCGGGTGAGCACCGTTTCCAGCTAGCAACATCTTCCGCAGCTTCGGGCGAGCACCGTTTCCGGCTAGCAGCGTTTTCCGCTATAATAACCTGTAGGGTTTTGGAGCGTTCTAGGTCATCGAGATAGTGGAAGCATTTAACAAAATCTACTCCAAACCTTGTCCAAGAACATAAACTGTTAAATCCCAAAGCAAAATCTATTCCACAAGATGTTTACCTTTAAGTCTTTGTTGAATCGATAAAGAAGAACTTTCGGATCTTCTTCTCTAAAGCAAGTCCACACCAAGGGGATGATCTTGAAGATCCTTCACTTAATTGCCTACTAGAACAATTAAATGACGAACAAGAGAGCAAGATTGAGGAGAGAGAAAATAGTGGCCGGCCACTAGAGAGAGAGAGGGAGTTTTTGTGAGTTGTGTGATTATTTGTGTAATGAATCAATATTAGATATTTCAATTCATCATCCAACTCATTAGCATGGGTCAAAAGTGATTGGTATGGGCTTAAAGTGTCATCACCCATACCCCTTAAATCACTCACCTCTTAATCCACAATCACCAACCAAGCATGGTGTTGTGTGGCCCCCACCATTGGACCCACCAATGTGAGCCGGCCACAAGAGGCTTATTGGGCCCATAATGGGCCCTTGTTTGGGCCGGTCACGTGACCTCATGGGCCGAGCCCAATGGGCTTGCCCATGTGGTTTCGTGCCGTGTCCAAAAGTTTGCCCGACCCCTTTTGTCGTTACTTATCAAACAAAGTCCGACGCGACATCGACGAAAAAACTCAGTTTTCTCGATTCGCTAATTATTCTCTCAAACCGAACCCACGGCCCAAAACCTTCAGTTTTGTCCATGCATTTCTCCTCAAGAAATGTTAAGGTTTCCTTGTCTCAAGTTATCCGTCTTGAATGCGTGTGACCCTTCAGGCTCATGCCATCGTTGAATATCTACTTTGTCTTAATGATATTGACATTGTCTGGCTTAGGTACTAGTTCTCATACAACGTTTCTCCCAAATTGAACCAATTCTTCTTGCATGGCACATACCCAGTATTCATCATTGATAGCTTCTTGCATATTCTTTGGTTCGATCTTGGAGAAAAAAAATATATTACCTATCATCTCCATGTATTTCACCGGAGCCTTTTGTCGAGTTCGTACTCCTTCATTAATATCTCTTATTACATCTTGAGCTAGGTGATTCTTCTGAATCCTCCTGGAAGGGATTCTCTGTTCTGTTATGGATGATGATTCTTTATTAGGAACGGTGTCACTTTCATCCTCAAGCTCCATGTCATGAGCTTCGTTACTGACATTTGGTCCAATATCTGAGGAACTTGGAATCACTTCCTCGTCATCGTTAGGCTGGTCAGAGTTGTCATCATCTATAACCACATTAATGGACTCTATCATGGCCTTGGTTTGCTTATTGAACACCCGAAAGGCACGACTGTTTATAGAGTATCCAAAAAAAATTCCTTCATCGCTTTTGGTGTCTAACTTTTGTCGAGGTTCCCTATCAGCTAGTATATAGCATGTTGACCCAAAGACAAAGAAGTATTTGACATTAGGTTTTCTCCCCCTCTATATTTCATAAAGTGTTACCGAAGTACCTAGACGAAGGGTGAAACGATTGTGAATATGGCAAGCTGTGTTAAGTGCATTTGCCTAATAGTGAGGATGAATGTCTTTGGCTAACATCATGAATCTAGCCATTTCTTGAAGAGTTCGGTTCTTCCTTTTAACGATCCCATTCTATTGGGGTGTAATGAGAGTAGAGAATTCATGAGTTATTCCCTTAGTATCACAGAAGTTGGCAAAGCTGATATTCTCAAATTCTCGTCCATGATCGCTCCTGAGTCTGACTATTTTTCCAATGCTTTCTCCTTTCTCTCTTTGAACTCTTCGACATAGGGATTCGAATACTGAGAATGTGTCTTAATTTTCTCGAATAAAATCCACCCATGTGTACCTTGAGAAGTCACCCACACATACGAATATATATTTCTTACCTCCAAGACTGTCTACTTGCATGGGTCCCATAAGATCTACGTGTAAAAGTTTTAGGACCCAAGAAGTGGTAAGATGCTGCACCTTCTTGTGTGACGTCTTGACTTGTTTCCCTATCTGACATTCCCTGCAGATTTTTCCTTCAATGATCTTCAAATCTGGAACTCCAACAATAGTTTTTTCAGATAGAATTTTCTACATGCTTCTCAGATTTGTGTGTCCAAACTTTTGGTGCCAGAGATTGGTTTCTTGTGTTTTGGATACGAGGCATTTAGTAGATAATGGAGCTGTTGTTGGAGACCATAGATAGCAGTTGTCTTGTGACCTGAGTCCAGTCATGAGTTCCTCTAGTTGAGTGTTTACTACTCCACACTTGTCACGAGTAAATTTAACATCGAGATTTAGATCACAGAGTTGACCATGCTTATCAGGTTGGCAGTAAGTCCTTCTACCAGTAAGGCTTCCTTTAGACAGGGTGAGTTGGGTAGGTTAAGTTTTCCTTTTCCTTGCACCTTGGCTTTCACTCCATTACCAAAAGTAATAAAACAGTTTGAACATGATTTTATAGTGGTCAAAAATGAGTTATTATCAGTCATATGCCGAGACGACCCACTGTCAAAGTACCAATCATTACTGGTAAAGGCCTTTAGAGAGGTGTATGCGATATTAGCTCGATAGTGTACCTGTTTGATTCGCCATTCTTTCTGTGGTTGAGATTGATGATGTACCTTTTTCTCTCTCCATACTTGATGAGGATGTTCTTTGGAAGTCTTGTGTCTGATGGAGTTCTTTCCATAGAGATGGTAACAAAATGGTCGTATGTGACCTCTTTGTCCACAGTGATGACAGACCCAGTTATGTCACTTATTCTTTGGTCTGCTATGATGGTGTTTCTTTTGTGGCTGGTTACTACCTGGAGTTTGTGACATTTGTTGAGACATGTTGTTGGCAGCCTTTTGGGGAACGAATATGGTTTGAGATGTTGAGGGTCATTTTGAGTAACCAAGTCCTTCCATGTTTTTTGCTGAGTTTCCAATGGATAAGATTTTATCCAGAGTTTCTGTACTGGGTTCATCATCTTCACAGACTTGGTCATATGATCTAGCTCATTGGTTAGACGAGAAACTTCTCATTTGAGATCAATAATGGTCTCAAGAAGTCTAGTTTTGTCTTCATTAGGGGATAGAATAAGGGTATCTATTTTTTCAAGTATATTAGAATCTTCGAGCCACTTTTCATACCATTTGTTGTATGCATTATTTAGGGTTTCATCTGATAGCTCATCTTCAGAGACGTCTTTCTTAGAGAATTCGGTGGCTTGGTCAGTGTTGGTTGATGTGGAGGTAGTGAAGGCAGCGTAATTGTTGGTTTGTTCGGTGTCACTATCTCCTTTTTGTTCATCTGAGAGTGATGCATTAAATCTTTCTTTTGTTTCTTTAGGAAGTTGGGACATTCCCTTTGAACATGCCCATAGCCTTCACATTCAAAACACTGAACTCTTTTCTCTTGTTCACCTCATCTACCATCTCTGTTGGGGTTTTCATATTTCTGAGGTCTTGACTGTGGTTTGTCTCTGACATCTTGAGAAAATTTCTTTCTTGCCATCTGGTTGAATATCTTCATGACCCTGTTATAGTTCTTGGCCAACATAGCGATTGTGTCATCAATTTCGTTATTTGAACCGGAGAACTCCTGTTCTTTCTAACTATGTGTTGAACTTTTAAACGCTACGCCTTTGTGTTTCCTTTCCATAGTTGGAAGGGAGAGTTCGAAATTCATAAGAGATCCCATAAGTTCATCAAATTTTAAGGGTTTTAGATCATGAACTTCTTCTATGGCAGTGATCTTTATCTTGAACCTGGAGCTTAGAGCTCTTATGGTTTTTCTAACTAGATCTTCGTCAGTCATTGGTTTACCAAGTGAGTAGGACTCATTGGTCAGATCCCTGATTCGTACGTTGAACTCAGTTATGATCTCGTTTTCATTCATAGAGAGGGCTTCAAAGTTCGTGGTGAGATATTGTAGTTTTTGTTCTCGTACCTTAAATGTTCCTTCATAAGCAGTGGCAAGAGTGTCCCATGCTATTTTGGCACTTGTACATGTGTTGATATGAAGACATTCTTGTCAACTCCATTAAATATAACATTGAGTGCTTTGGAGTTACCTGGGGCTACTTCATCTTCATCGGTGCTCCAGTTTTTCTCGGGTTTAGGACCAGTTTGATTTCCTTGAGCATCAGCATACTGTGGTTCCTCCCAACTACTGATAACAACCTTCCAGGTTTTGCTATCGAGGAATTTCATGAAGGCACACATTCGTGCTTTCCAATAACCATAGTTGGTTCCATCAAGTACTGGTGGTCGATTGATCGATCCTCCTTCTCTTGAGTCCATGTTCGCTACACGGAATCTTTGCAGGAAATCACCTAAGAGTTAAGGTGCCTCCTCTAATACCAATTGAAATTCTAGTATGTAGTAGTGACAACACGTCGAACACAATGTTGTGACAATTGATTCGACAACTTGCCTAATCACAGATAATGGACAGTAAATAGTAAAGCGGTAAAAAGAAGACACACAGTGTGTTTCCTAGTTCGGTGACTCCGCACCTACGTCTGGGGGCACTCTGTCAATTGAAAGGTTTTGACTATTTGGTAGTCAATAGTACAACTTCAAGCATCAAATAGTATCACACAAACTATTGTCCTAAACTACTATAGATCTCACCGTGAACCACCTCAACCAGGGACTCCCCTTGTCTTTGAGATTCCCTCAATTCCATCCTTCGAGCAAGCGTATGCTCGGTATTGTTGTCTTCGACAATTTTTTCGTGAGTCTTTAATCACGAAAAAATACCCACAAATCACAAACACTCAAATTCCCTCGAGTTGATGTATGTGATCGACGATGTCCTCTCTATATTGATCAGCCTCTCAATATGCTAGTCGTACACAGTTAAGAATTCTGAGAATTTAGCATAGAGAAAGGACTGAGTTGCTAAGAGGGTAGCACATGTTTTTATAGCAACTCTTATTGCCTAATCGCATTCCTATTTCGATTAGGAAAACCCTTGCTACCTTGCGTTATTGGCAAGCGACAGGTTTGGCGTTGCCGCCTTCTCTTAGACTTGTTGACGTGTCTTCCTTCCAGCTGGACCTTGCCTAAATCATCTGTGACTTTGCGCACATAACTTTTATGAATAAAATATGAAGTTTTCGATGTCTTGCCTAATCTTGCGTGTATCATGTCAAGTCAAACGTGTTGCAACATGTTGACTGACATATTGTCATTGCGCTAAAAAATATGTTAATACTAAAACGTAGTAACACTCATGAGCGTGGGAGATTCGTTTGTATACACTAGCAAAAAGTTGATGTGTGTTCAACATATAGTTTTGATTCCTAAATTTGCAGGATATATATGTTATATTGGTTAATTGTGTGAAAGCAAAGTTGATGAATGAAAGGAGGAAATTAACAATAGTTGATAATTTAGACAAGACAAGAGTAGGAATAGGAATAGACAGAGATTAAAGGTACATATATTGGATGGAGAATACAATGGATTAACTAACTAGCCGAAGAAGGAAGGGTCGTAGGTGTTGGAGGTGGTGGCGAGGATGTAGTAGGCGACGATGTGGCCGATGGAGCCCCAGGCGAGGACGTCGACGATGTTGAAGCCGACGGGGTCGTTGGACTTGAGGAGGCTGACGTACTCCTTGGCTCTTGTGTCCCCTGCCTCGAAGTGGGTCACCCCGTTCTGCTCCGGCACCTGCTTCGCCACGTTCTCCCTCTGGAAGTTGAAGAACACGAACCGACCCAGGAACAGCGACAGCCCCGTGCTCAGGCTTATCACCACCGACGGGTTCAGCTCAGCCCGAACAACCCCAACGCTGCTCCTACGACCAGACCTCAGCGACAACGACACCTTGTTCCCTCTTCCTGCTACGCCGCTGCTTCTCATGGGCGTCAACATTGCTGCTGTGCTGCTCATCATAGCCATTACTTACTCTCTCTCTCTCTCCCTCTCGATTGATGATATGATATGAGTTTGTTGTGTGGATGATGAGTGTGTGTCTATTCTATATATGTGGAGATAGAGTGTTGTGTTTTCTGAGGATGTGAATCATTTCACACAGATGCTGTGTGCTTACTTGGCTTCCTCTCGTTGGCTCCTTTTGGATATCACAATTAGCCTAGCCATAAAGGCCTCTAGGATTATTTACTTTTAATTATCTACTTATTTATATCTTGACATGCGCATGGGTCCACTCAACAGGATCCGTGGCGCAATGGTAGCGTGTCTGACTCCAGATCAGAAGGTTGCGTGTTCGATTCTCGTCGGGTTCAATTTCCTGACAAATATTGTGTCCTCTATGCTTTTAGTTTCCCTCTTAACTCCTTTCACTTTCTTGCATTTATTTTCTCTTCCCGGTTTTAACCCCTTAACTTGTTGTTATTCATTATTATTAAAGCAGCCTCAATTTTGTGACTGAATCTTATATTAAATTAAATTAAATATTTTAAGTTCAAATGAATAAAATACATCAACAAGTTGATTGTGATTAATTGGTTATAAAAGACTTTTATTCTTTTGATCTATAATTAGAAACTTCATTATTCATAATAATGTTGTTGTGTTGGGAACTATGGCTATGGTGAATTTGTATTCCCCTCCGCGTGGCATCTAGTATTTGATTATTTGATTCATTTTATAGTCTATCACAAAAATATAATAATTACTTTTTATTCAAACAATTATTTAAGAAAATAGGATACTTACATATCATAAGGTTTCATCTCTTAGGCGAGGTTCGTGGCTGGATTGCGGTCTGTCCCTAACGTGTTTAGGGTTTCGTCTTGTCTTGGCGAGGTCTGTGGTGTGTGCTGTCTTCCCTACTGGTGTAGGGTTTTGTCCTGCGATTCGTTTCGACTGTGGGTTTGATTGTTTTGGGTCGATCAATTGGGTTCCGTAGTTAGGGGCTGGTCAGGGTCAGGGGCTGGTTCGGGGTTTAGCGATGGTAAAGTTGGGAGGGTATTATTTTGATGTCATCTGTGAGGGGAGACGGGTCCGGGAAGGGGTCATCGGTAGTTGGGTAGAGAAAATCAGGCGATTAGATTGTTGTGGGATCTAAGGCAGACGGATCCGGGAGGGGCTCATCAGAGGTAAGGTAGGAAAATTATGGTGATTTGATTGTTGGGGCTTTGGTTGGTTGATGACTCGGTACTGGGAGGGATTAGGAGTTCTCTGGCGTCGATGGACAAATTTATGTAAGCATATCGAACTAGGGGGTCTTGGTTTTTTTAAACTTCAATACAGGTTTATTTGGGGTTGTGCACTAGAAGCTTGTTGTAAGTGTTTTCGAGGTGGTTTTTGTAACGAATTGGCAGATAGTATCAACCCATTCGAGGTAGAGGCCGCGAATTTGCAAGAGGCATGACGTTGCGCTGTTAGATATCATTACGCAATCCTTTATTTTGCTAGTTTGTTTTGTAATTTCATGGCTCGTAACTTAACCAATTATGATTTAACTAACATTAGTTGGGATCATGGTGCGTAGTCTGTCCCACCATCTGGTGTTTTAGTTGTCCAGTATAATTTCGGGTTAGTTTTCCTTATAATTTAATAATATGTCAGCATTTTTCTTTAAAAACAATTATTTACATATATCATAAAATATTCATTAGATTTTATACTTCGAATTACATCATAAAACTGCAACAATATGTTATAGCATTGATGTATATAAACTTGGCACGTCATTATAATTTTCATTACGACAACAACACATTGTAGTACGCCACCACTAAAAAAATTACTGTAACATACTATATGTATACAACGTTGTTACGTTAGCAACAGCGTGTTATGAGAGGTGTGCGACTATTATCTCGTTAATGGTAGCATTAAAAAAATTGACCAACTAGAGCAGTTGTTTACAAAATGATCTTTTTTTTTGTCATTGTCAACCTTTTGAGAAGAGTCGACTTCCATTACTCGAGGTAAAAGTAACCCATTTTTCACCTCGTGAGTTAATGTTGGCACATCGGCCGCCTCTAACTTGTTCATCTCGATTTCTTGAAGGGGCTCGTCATCATACCATCCTAGAGGCCAATAAACCTCATAAATGGCCTCCTTCTTAGCCAAATTTGACACTTCAGCCCTTTTCAGCTTTTCATAGAACTCACCTACCGTCATAGCTACTTGCCTAAATTCGAGCTCTTCGGTTCATTGGGGCTCATCAATCATCATGCCTAATTCCATACCACCATCCCTTTTTTGTTTTCTCTATTGAGGAAGACCGGAGTTGCTATCAACTTTAGACGCTTTAACCTTATTTAAGATCTCACTGGCCCAATTTTCCTTAATAGCCTGATTGTCTCCCATTGCAAATCTGATAACCTAAGCTCTTCGTCTAGCTTTTTCGTCAATTCTTCCTGTTCTCTTATTATCTCTTCACTCTTTTGCAAGAATTCCCTCAATATTTTATCCGATTCGGACATCTTCTCTTGAGGAGAAGGATTCTTAAAGTTACTTTGCATCTCTCGACCTCTGTAATGTAAGAGATAGTTTTTTTTTCCCAGTAGCAACAGGGGTCATAATTCCATTAGTGAGGAAGATCGTGTGGGTGTCTCTTTTGATAGTACTGACCTAACTCACATTAATGGGGGCCATTCTTGTAGTATTGACATGGTGGTTCTTCATGGTAAGACGGTGAAGGGTCATATCGGGATGGGTAATTTTGTGGAGGCTCTTGGTATGCATAGCCATATTAGGGATCATATGTATTGTAATAATAGTCATCACCTTCCTCTAGCTAGATAGTTCTCCCGATTACTTCTATACTTTCCTTGATTTCCATTCGAGGTGGATTGCTCTTGAGAAGTCCACTCGTTCTGTTGTTGATGATAGTCATAAACTTTCTAATCTTGCTCCACTGAAATTGCTCTCTTTCTTGCCTCCTTAATTTGTTCATGACAAATCTAGATCACTACACAACATTAGAAAAAAAGTTGGGACACTAATAAGCAAGAGATCACAGAACAAAATAAAAAATAAAGAATAAATAGAAAAAAATGAAACTAAATCAACTATTGGTCCCCGGCAACGACGCAAAAAACTTGTTTTTCTCGTAGACAGTTGTCCAGAAGCACCCGATTACGCGCAAGTGTACACGATCGTTACAAGTAATAAACCATGGTAAGCACATGGTCGAATCCATAATGACCAATGAGAGTTAATTGAATCTAATTTCCGCTTTGTAACCTAAAATAAAAGAGTGTAGATTGTAAAGTTATGGAATGTAAATAAATAACAATGAGCAACAAAGAGAACTATTTAGTCCAAACAAATCATGGATGCTAGGTCACTACAAATATCTCAATTAAATAAAGACGATTAGTTTATCATGCATTCATGGAAAATCCTATGTCTATGCAAGTGTCGGTTCCTTCTCTCGAAGTGAACCCAACCTTAAGTCGAAACGCCTCTTGACCTCTCGTACCCGGGACATTTCAACTCAATTGAAGACCAACAATCACGAGATAGGGGTCCGTTAGTTGAACCCCTTGAACCAGGCTGTGCTTGTTTCCCACCGGCCCTCTCAAACTCGGCAACACAACTCATACCAGTTTTTGATGTTCGTCACACACAATCAACAAGATTATAAACCTTGATTCACAAACAATCATGCAAATAAATGCAAATATAGAAATCTATAGAATTCGACCTAGCACCCATGATTACAGGATTTTATCTCATAATCATGGTGCTAGAACCAAAGTAATCAAGTGAAATACAAGAAAGTAGAGAGACAATAAGAAATTTGAAACCCTAAACCTGCTAGGGTTGAAGATCATGAACAACTTGATTTCTCGCTTTCTTGGATGTTGCTTGAAGCTCAAATGATCCTAGTGCCTCAGTATGCCTTCAATGGGGTCGAGCCTTTTCTCGAACTGCGCGATCTCGCCTTGGGAACACTGATTCGTTCAAGTCTTTGTCTCTCCGGGTGCTCTCCTCCTCGAAAATAGGTCAAAAATCGTGTTTTAAATTCTAAAATCGCAAATGTATCAGGCTTTGTAACGGGCCTTTACATGGCCCGGTACACCAACCCGTAGCTGGCTCCAATTTTGGGATTTTTATTGTCTTGTAACAGCTGTGTAACTTTTTTGCGGTGATCGGTCTATACCACGATATAGTTTTCTTCTTATGATAAGTTTTTATTTATTCTCACTGTTCTACTATAATTATCAACTGTTAGAATATTTCTTATTTTAGATTTCATATATTTTATTCCTATTCTAGATTATTCCTATTTCTTAATAATCAGGGTTTTCTATTACCTAATCATTCCTATCCGCGCACCTATATCTACCCACCATATCAACTGTCTCATATTCAAGATGCTCAAGATAGTCAAGATAATCAAAATTTTCCAAACTCAATTCGGCAAATTATGCGGAAGCTAATAATCGGATTACCTTACCCACCCATCATAATCACAAATCGATGAGTGTGTAGATGACGGATGATGGTGATCGGATGGCGGATGACGGATGACACTACCATGCGGAAGCTAATTGATCAAATCCCCTTGCCCACCCATCGTAATCATAAATCAATGAGTAGGCAAAGCGTAAAACTATTTGGAATCTAACCAAAGATCAATCATGCCTCTGATATCATGATAGAATTAGTGTGGAGAATAATAGTATTGATTTTTTGTTGATAGGTGTGTGAAATAGAATAGGAAAGAGCCATTTATATAAGCTATGAATTAAAGTAAATAGGAAAACTCTAATATATAATGAAATAGAAAACCTTAATACACAATAGATACCTAATGGACTATACTAATATTATCTAAAATCAACACGTAAAGCATTTGAGATCAACATTAATGCAATGAGTTTAATTCTGATGCATTCAACTTTAATTTTAAGCATTTGAAGATTCTTGCACTTAAAATTATAAAATTTTAAATTTTCGGCAGCGTTGCATTTTTGAAAAAGAAGATGAACAGTAACAATTCTACTTTAGTCATTAAACAAAACTTTAAATGGAGTTATAAGACATTAAAAAAAAATTAAACTTAACTTTCGAATATTGTGTCACTTATAAATCAAACATTACATTGCAAATTGAAGAATCTTGCAAATTGTATTTCCCCTAATAAATATTCAAGAAATTTTCATTGAGGTGGACAAATTGAATAAAAAATGAATTTGATTATTGCAACTGTTGCGTAGGAAACCATGTGTTGTAGTTTGATATGCTAAAAGAAAAAAGGGATAATTTCAGGTGAGTGCACCTAAATTTTTTTCACCTGACTACACTTAAAGTGTGCAAAATTTTCACTTTGCATTTTCCGTCCAATTCTGTTAGTTTTTAACGTTTTTTTTCATGTGAAATGGCTAAAATGCCCTTAAGGTTAAATGAGTTATTATAATTGAATTGAAAAGACTAAAATGCCCTCACATATTCATCTTATTTTCAAATATATGTCACTCCCTCTTCTCTCTTTTGTCTCTGCCACTCCCTCACCGGCCATACTCGCGCAACCGTCAGAGGAGGGGTGGTAGGAGGAAGTTAGGCGGAGGTTGGAGGGAGGGTCGAGGTGGTCGGAGGAGCTAGGTCGAGGTCGATGTGGTCGGAGAAGGTGAGGGGATGTCGGAGGAAGGGTCGAGGTGGTCGGAGGAGCTGGGCGGAGGTCGAGGTCGAGGTGGGCAGTGGTCGAAGGAGCTGGGCGGAGGTCGAGGTCGAGGTGGTCGGAGGAGCTGGGCGGAGGTCGAGGCAGTTGTCGTCCCTTCTCCATCTCCGACGATTACTCCACCGCGAACTCCGCAATCTTCCGGCTTTGGTTCCCGTCAGCTCCGGTGAGCTCTCCGCCGCAAGTCTCTGGCGTTTCCCGAGCTCCGCCACTCCACACTCCTCTCCTCCGACGGCTCCACGGTCGCTGCCTCGCAACTCTGACACACATCATCATGAAGCTCAGCGAGTCGACCCTCTCCAGCACCGGAGGGGATTTTCCGGCGAGTGTGACCGGTGAGGAGTGGCAGAGACAAAAGAGAGAAGGTGGAGTGGCATATATTTGAAAATTAGACGAATAGGTGAGGGCATTTTAGTCTTTTCAATTCAATTATAATAACTCATTTAACCTTAAGAGCATTCTAGTCATTTCACATGAAAAAATGTTAAAACTAACAGATTTGTACGAAAAATGCAAAGTGAAAATTTTGCACATTTTAGGTGTAGTCAAGTGAAAAAGAAGAATTATAAGTACACCCACCTGAAAAACAGCAATATCTAGGTGTAACCACCTGAAATTATCCCAAGAAAAAAAAGACAAAATATGAGAGAATGAAGTATATTTATTATTTGAGGCACGAGATAAAAGTTAATTAATCTTCACGAAATATTTTATTTTCAACAACTATTATTAGTAAATTAATTTTTTTTGAATTACATCATATCGATAAAACAACCTTTTAATCTTTCTCCACGTCACAATAAGGTTCGAAATTCAGACTTCTCCACTAATAATATGACGCTCAAACCGTTGCGGTGTCCCGTCAAAGATAATTAATTTATATTTTTTTAAATTGATTTCATATACGTTTTTATTAAATTCTATAGTTTTAAAATATTTTCATTTTATCTTTAAATGGAAAAATAAAATGAAGGTGATATACATATAGGGGCTGTATCAGATGAGAACTAAAGCTTTGTCCATTGAAAATAAGTGAATGTCCATCGGCAACACTTTATCCATTTAAAATAAATGAACGTCCAATGGAAATAAGGGATTGTCCAGTAGTTCTCATGCTCTCACGACACATTTGGTTCTCAGCTGAACCCTTCCCTATATATATATATATATATATATATATATATATTAACTGGTGAGATGAAATTGAAATTTATCCATAATACAATTGTAAATCTCCAAAAATTAGGATAATAAACATACTCAAATTTAAAATTTTACCAAACTGATTAGTACAAATGATCAGGTAAAGACTGATCCTTCAACCCATAAACTAATTGTTTGTCATTAAGAAATCTTAAAAACAAATTAAATTTGCGTAAAGGTAGCGCGTCAATTCTTCTACTGCCACATCAGCACTCACTTTTTAAAAGCCACAAAAAAGTGTTTCATGATTATATTATCTGATTCAACAACACTATTTATATCTAATTAAATATTTCAACATTATTATTCATTTATAATTATAAAAAAACAAACTATTTTGTTATAACACGAATATGAAAAACAATTTATAAACATTGCATTATTATAATATTAAAATATATAATTAAAATCTCAAATCTTTCTTCAACTTTTTTATCATATCTTGTTGAGTTCTTTAGATTAGACAACTTCATGAATATTTTTTATTTATTTTTTAAAAATATGAGAGGTATATATAGGTACAATAAATATTAATTATATTCAATGAATATCTTTTATTTTTTATTATATATTTATCAAATATAAATAATGATATTATATATATATTTATGATTTAAAAAAAAGTATATCACATATTTATCACATATTAGTAAACACATTATTATATATATTAAAAGTGTGTCTTTTTTTTTCTCTTTTCAACCCTCTACATTACATCTTCTCTTTCCAACCGTCCCTCCACATCACCCACTTTTTGATGCACTCTTTATTGTGGCTGGCACGTGACAGCACCGAAAGTGTATATTCCCTTGTTGTGAACGGTCTAACCACACCAGCATAGAATAATAATTTTTTAATAATTATACTATAATTTTATTCTACCAAACAAATTTTCTCTCTCGTGCACCTCAAAAGATTGAAACTTACAATATTTTTTATAAAGTGTGAGCTTCAACCCTCGGAGATAGCATACAACAATATTGAATACGCAATATATTTGCGGAATGTTTGTATGAGGAAGGTGATGTATAAGGATTTTGTAACTGTTCAAAGGATTTGGAAATATTAAAAACTTTAAGATGATCACTTTTTTTGGTATCCTAACTTGGCTCATCGTCCTGCAGTTTATATGAAGTGTTGATTCTTGATCTAACACCTCCACGCAAGAGTGTCAAAACCCTCACATACAAAGAACGTAAATTCATTTGCTAAGGGTTCCAAAAATACAATAATTTTTTTGAATACACAATGATATAAAGTGAAGTAACAGATACCTCATATAATGAGTATGAGATCTCTTGTTAATTTCAATCCTCATCCTGACAAAAACTATAAGACATCAGTTTCAACAAGCATAGAGATAGAGGTATTAATTTGGTGTGTCATCTGGTAGATTTCCTTGGCCTTGCCATGCTCCATATTTCCAACCACAAACTGATGAACCATACCTCCAACTTCAATCGAACTCGACCCGCGAGTCGTCTCCATTTCCTTGTCCCTAATATGCTTCCTCACTTGCATTGCCTCTTCCCTCTCCCCTCCACTCTCATACATGATCCCTGCAAGCTTGTACCAATCCCCGATCATCGGTTCCCCGAGCTCACTCAGCTTCCTCAACGCTCGCTTCCCTCTCTCTACGTCGTTGTGCTTCCTGCACCCGCTTAACATCGCCCCCCATACCGCCGCATTAGGCTTCTCCCTCATTGAACCGATCACCTCTTCTGCTTCTTCTAACATCCCTGCTCGCCCTAGCATGTCCACCATGCATCCATAGTGCTCTATCGACGGTCTTATCCCGAATTCATCAACCATCCTCTTGAAGTAATGCTGTCCCTTTTCGACCAGTCCTCCATGAGAGCAAGCTGATAAAATGGCCACAAAGACGATTTTGTTCGGATTAGTCCCGCCCGCAACCATCTCTTCAAGCAGTTCAAAACATTTTTCGGGTTTCCCATGTATGGCAAACCCGGAGATCATAGCTCCCCATGTGATCGCATCTCGACGAGGCAACTTCTTGAACACATTGTGAGCATTCTCAATGCTTCCGCATTTGGCATACATGTCGATGAGGGCAGTGCCTATGGTGTTGCTCATTTCCGGCCCCGTTTTGTCAATGCACTTGTGTATCCACAGCCCCAAATCTTGCGCTCCCAGGCGGGCACAAGCTGACAAGGCGCTCACCAGTGTTGATTCGTTGGGAGGAACCCGTGATGCTACCATGTCTCTAAATATTTCCACTGCATCATTATACATTCGGTTTTTCGTGTATCCTGACACCATCGCACTCCATGACGCTACATCTTTTGCTGCCATGTCATCAAACACTGCCCTCGCCTTTTCCACTTGTCCCTGAACCAGATACCCTGACATCATCGAGTTCTTGACAAGCGTGTTCTCTTCCGGAAACTCTGCAAGAACGCACTCAGCAGAACCGATGTCCCCTGAATTCGCATACATGTGTATCAGTGAGCTGTGGATGTGAGTGTGAGTATCCAGCTCCGTTCCGGCCTTGATTATCTGGCAATGCACTTGCTTCCCTTCAGAAACCGCATTCAGTAAAGAACAAGCTTTGAGGACAAAAGTGTAGGAGTAGCTGTTGGGCACAAGACCACGAAGCAAGAGTTTCTCATACATCAACAGAGAATCACAGGGATTCCTGTCCAGCATGAACCCTCTCATGATGGTGTTGTAGGCATGTACATCAGAAAATGCCTTAGCTTCAAAGACGGCCAAGGCATGGTTGATTTCTGATACCGAAACATAGGACTGGACGAGCCTTGTAGGATTTGGGCGACGATTTATGAGTCCTGAAACAATCAGCTGGGCATGTAATTGTCTTACCTCCCGGAGATTGTGGCACATCTCAAGCAAGACGACAGTTGGGGGAATCCTTGTAGTGGGAAGAAATGGAGACCTGAGAGCAGCCATAAGAATATTAGTTCTCAAAGCATTGGCAAGTTTGATAGCAATGCTGATCCAAGACACTTCCCTGATTTCGGCTGTTTATGGGATGAAAATGATTCACAGCCACACAAATAATATCCAAACATATATGTATGAAGATAATTTAATCAATAACCAGTAAAAAGTAGACGCAAATTTGAACCAGCTCTCAATTTTATATTATATGAAAGACAAGAAGTCAGACAAACATAGCCATAAAAGCCACAAAGCAATACATGTGTTAAATTCTGAGTATTTGTGACCAAAAGAATAATCACTCCTCGGTGATACAAAGAATTCAGCTGCCGATCAATAAAGATAATAATACAACAGTTGGAAGAACTGACGTTACGGGTCTTCATAACAACTGAAGCAAGAAGGCCATGAAGCTAGCGGCGAGAATCAGCAGCAGGGAAGGATGGCAAGTGATCCGACTCCTACTTACATCGTCTGACACTCCTGATGGAGGTAATGCAGGGCATTCAAGACCCTCTTTGCCTTCCCGGCATTCACTGGCGAAAAGGCCAGGTGGGTACTTCCCGTAGAGGTTGATGTAGCTGAACATTGTTGAGGCACAATCATTTGTTAAGTCATTCAATTCAGCTGCGTAAGGGCAAGAAAAGTCCTTAAATGCTGAACAGCATACGTCAGGAGGGTAATTGGGTCCTTTGCATTTGCTTGTGATGATTGTGTAGTTCAGGAATTCAAAATTCACAGGGCAAGCTGCACATGAATCATAACAAAATATTAAAAGGACATTCTTACACATAAATTATTCATTGTTTTTTATTCTGAAAACATGACCTCTAGTGAAGAGTAAATATCGGCACATACATGGAAAAACCTTCTGATTTTATATAGGTTTTGGCACAAATGTTAGATGCGTGATAAGAAAACAAATTATTTATTACATCCTATGGAAGTCATAATGCAATATCAATGAGAATGAAACAACAAATCACCACATTATAAATTGTTCATTGTACATGACCAAATGCTGATATTCAAATCTTGACACATATAATTACTGATAAAGAAAAAGTAATACATTAAAATGCCTTATTTGTGGATTACAACTCAAGGAAAGTTCTTATAGCTGCCATCAGAAGAAGAGAAACTTTAAGATTAATGTTTTATGGTCTTCAAGCCTAGCTCTTCAACTATTCCACAGGTCAATACCTCATATCTACTAAGGTGTAGAAAATTAACCAAAATAGAACCTCAGGGTATAGTTGGCCGCAAGAATTTTCCCCCGGCACATTCTAGAGATCAGTTCTCGCCCAAAATCAACAACAAAGCAGTCATGCTCACATATAGAGGTTAATCTGGAAATACACAAATCCTAAACCCTACAATAAACAACTCAATGGCTTAAATGCTTCTGACTGAAAACTCCTATTTCATAAAAAAGGTCTTGCACATTTGAGATAGGCTAGTCATTTCCTTCTCAGAATTTTGAACTCAATCATATTTGAGTATCATTGTTGCCATCTTAACTTAAAGTAGCTCAAGCACCAAGTATCATTTGCCAACCAAATTGTGCAACGGGGTAAACTGAACTATATGAAACCCACAACTCTCCATATTGAGAAAGTCAGATATAAGATCCACCATCTCAAGCAAGCAAGAGCAATTAGAAAGCAAATTATCAGTTCCTTTTTTTTCCAGATAACTAAAATCTAATTCTAGTCCCACTTGTGAATTCATTGAAAAAACTCTCACCACAAACAGTTTTCAATCCAAAACACATGGGTTTTCCGAGAAACAATACCTTTTCTAACTTGAAGAAGGTTCCGGCCTGTGGAACCCTGAGATTCAAAAGCCCCATCTGTTCAAATTCAGCATATGAGAAATGGGTTTTCAACAAAAAAGAATAAAGATCCAAAATTTTACAAAAACGGGGCAAAAGAGTGGTACCTGAAATAAAAGTGGCAGCTGAAGATGCCACCAGAAACAGAAGCAGAAATGGCAAAGAAAGACATCTATGGTGCTCCATATCCTTTGGGATTGTTGGGTTGGAGCAAAACTCAAAGATCCAGGAATTTCTTTACCAGTAGCTGTGGAGGGTCGTTCCTCAATTACTGTAAAGAGGAAGGTGAGAGCTAGTACAGGTAGATTACAGAGCAGTACCAGCAACAGAAAGTGAAGGATCTAGAGGAGACCCAGAAGAAGAGAATAAAAATATAAAATTTGAAGATACAAAAAGAGGACGCGGTATGAGGATTGATTGGAGTACAGCGAGGCACAAGGCGAAGAAGACCTCATCAACTACTCTAACCAGAACATGTTGGCACACATGTCGTCTATAATTAAAAACGCATATCTGCACCGTTTATGGATTTCTACACAGCTAGTGTTGGGGAAACTGATCGGTTCGGACCGGAACTAAATGGAACCGCATGATATCGCCCCGGTCTCAGTTTCAATTGTAAGAACCGATAGTATTTGGCTTGTGATACTGGCCAATTGCGTTTTAGTAGTATTTTCTCATTTAAGTGGGCTCAAATGTTGGTCTTCTCTATTTTGTTATTTCATGGTCCATTTGGGTATTTGGGTGTAGCTGGAACAAGGAGTGAAAATACGCATTATATATATAATGACATCCTAAAATGGGAAAGACAATGATACAATGGTATTTGTGTGCGGTATGATGATTCAACATTGTTCGAAACAATGATATTATCGGGAAAAAACCCTTGGAGCTCAATATCACCCCGAAGTTGTTCAAAGGAAAACATGTGAAGGATGTCTCGCAACCCTTTGCAAAGTCATATGAAAAAAGAACCAGCTCAAGAGCCACAGAGGTCATCAGAGACAAAATGGCGCATGAGCTTATGGAGGGAATTGCCGACCTGGAAGGCACCATTGCAACCCTAACCAGTAGAAAAGCCACATTTGAACAGCTCTTGCACGACATGCTTGCCGCTTCAACAGAGGGTCCTGATACCGAAGACGATGCTGCTCACTCTGCCTCTTCCTAGTTCACCATCTGACTCAAACTGAAAAACTCTTTTATTTTTGTTAAACACTCTTGAATCCCCGGGGACTGTCCGGGTTACTTTTTGAAACAATGTTTTTTTTGCTCCTCGGTGGAGCTGGATATTTGCCCCATGTTTAGGGGTTGGTTTGCTCGCGTTTAAAGCTGGTTTTTGTTATTTGTAGTTTGTCATACTCTTTCTTGATGTTACCCTTTTGCCATTTTTGAGGCAATCATGGGAAGATATTGAGGTAAGGCAGTTTCAAGTCATCCAAAAATCTTGGAGACTTATTACTCAAACATGATGGAACATGTGTCACGACATGTTACCACGTGTTATATGCCTTGCTACAGAAGACATCGTGAAGATGAATAACATGATGGAACATGTGTCACTACATGTTATCACATGTTACATGAAGGACTGCGGAACATGTGTCACAACATGTTACCATAGATGACGACGCCACAAAAGACGCTTCGACGATACTGAAAATGATGCTAATCAGAAAATACCTGAAGCTCGTCGTCAAAATATGCTTGCCTAAAAAACTGTCAAAGGGGAGATTGTTACTACGTTTAGTACTGGCATATTTTTAGCACAAAGTCAAGATGTCGGATAACATGTTGCAACATAGTTGGTAAGACATGTTACTCGCAGCAATAAGCAAGACATCGAAGACTTCTTGTTTTACTCATAGAAGATGTGCACGAAGAAGTCTAAACATGACAGGATTAGGCAAGGTCCAACCGAAAGAAAGACATGCAATCAAGGTTTAATGAAGGCAGCAACGCCAACTTGCCACTTGCCAGAAACACAAGGCGGCAAGGGATTTCCTAATCGGAATAGGAATCCGATTAGGTAATCGATTAGGTAACGTGAGTTGCTATAAAAGCAGGTGTAGGGAATTATGGGGTCCAAAAACATGCAGCAGAAGCAAATACTAATTAAACCAAAACCATAATTCTGTCTTAGATCATGCAATTTACTAGTTACTAACGTAACATGAGATTTCGAAATCAACCTGTTGAAGGCGTTACCCACCCTCTAATGGTATCCACACAGACACGGTCCGTGGCCAATTCCTTGGTTCGGCCACGGGTCCGTGGCCAATTGTTTGGACACGGTCCTGTGGTCAACCTAGCCATGCATAACTTATCACCTCGCCTCGGCCTAGCCTTGGCTTCGCCACGGTTCTTGGCTCTTGCATTTTCTCTCCTTTCACCCATATGCTCCCACACGCTCCGGGTCGTGCCTTTTGTGTGTGACCCTATAGGCTCATGTCTCGGTTGGCAGATAGGCTTGAAATCCCATTTCAACCTATCCATCGTAAGTGGCCTCTAGCAAGACGTTATGATTACCCAACGAGCATGAATATCGATTGATTCGACTTAACCATATGTCGTCTATGTCATTATCCTTTTATCGCTAGATATCCTAATTGATCATAAGGCATAGAGTCGTCACCCTTATTAAATCAATCATTGTTTCTTGATATATGAGATGACTGAAAAATGATACCCCGTATCATGTGCATGGCCATGCGTTTCCTTTCATTCATACTCATCAAGTGGCCTAAACGGATATCATTCTCATACCGGAGTATGAGGGATAAATCTCTTAGCCGTCTTTCGTATCACTCATGCAGACCGTCCCCGAGCCAATCATATCCGTTATGAATATCATGTTACAAATAACGTTAGGCGTATGTCAAATCTTGGATGTTGACTACATAGCGATCACAAAGACTCCTTGGTCTAAGGATACAGTGACAAGCCACGACAACTGAATATATACATGACTGGATCTATGTCGCATATTCAGGTCGGGTCGTCCAATATCATTTCCCAAATAATATCTATGATATGACTCCAACAATCCCATCGCCAATGATCAGTAGAGCGTGTTCATATGGAGTCATCCTCATATTGGTCACTTTTTTGCGAAGTTTAATGACCAGTGACTCATTATATGTGATTCGTACAATCTACATATCTACTATTAGTGATGATACACTCAATGATATAGATTAAATCACATATAATATATCACTACAACACAATAGTAATATGTGCCAATTTTATGAATTGCAAACAGATGATGCAAACTATTACATACTAGCTTTGTATTGGGCTAGGGCACAAATCTAATAGCATGCGCTACCCCCTTAGCAACTCAGTCCTTTTTTCTATGCTAAATTGACAGAGCTCTTAACCGTGTAAGACGAGCGGATTGACAGACTGATCTATTTAGAGAGGATGCTTTTCGATTACATACATCAAGTCGAGGAGATTTGAGTGTCGGTAATCTATTGGGTTTTGTTCGTGATTGAAGACTCACGAAGAAATTTGTCGAAGACAACGCAACCAAGCATAGGCTTGCTCGAAAGGTGGAATTGAGACGTTCTCAAAGACAGGGGGAGTCTCTGGTCGAGGTTGTTCACAGTGAGATCTCTTGTAGCTTAGGACAATAGTTTGTGTGATAACTAGTTGATGCTTGAAGTTGTACTATTGACTACCGAATAATGAAAACTTTTCCACTAGAAGAGTGTCCCCAGAAGTAGGTGCGGAGTCACCGAACTTGATAAACATATTGTGTCTTCTGTTTATTACTTTATTGTTTATTGTCCATAAACTATCATTATTTATTTTGCATATTGTGTACTTGACATTTTTATATTTTTGCTGATTTATCGTCGGTGTTTGTGGTTTGAGCTTGGATTTGAGAGGAGATTCTAGTTTTACTCAAATTTCTACCTTGTGGTGGTGTTATTGGAGGCTACGATTTTTCTAAATTTTCTACTAATCATACAAATTTGGAGCTGATTTGAGTGCAATGTTGGTCCGGTTCGATTTAATAGAAAAAATTTGCAATAAAACTACTTGGTTAGTTTTCGATTTGATTATATGGCCGGTCCGGTTTTGGTTCTAGAATTTGATAATTGAATCCTACTTGTTTGGTTTTCAGTTTGAGGGTTGGTTGCGGTTAACCGGGTTTAAGCACCCCTACACACAACTGTTAACCATCTCACTTGTATACTCCTAATATTTAGTTATTGGGGGAAATGTCATATACTTTCATCTTTAAGTGTACAATTTTTGTTCAAGGAATTAACTTTGAGCATAGAAAAATCGCGAATTTCTTTATAAAAACCTCTCGTCTTCTCTCAGAAAATTAGTCTCTTGGCCAAGCTTTTCAGGTCGTCGGCGGTGCTCCGCCGACCTTCCTTTGCTTATATTTTCTTAACATCTTTTCTTCTCCCTCTCCCTCTCACCCTTCTCCTTCTTCTACCTTGTTGCGCCCCTCTCCTTTGTAAATATTAGGCTCCAACTTTTCTCTTTTTGAATCCTTCATCTTTCATCTTAGATCTGGCTTCCCTTTCTAGATTTGGTGGGTTCGGGGTCGGTTTTGGTGTGTTCCCTAGCGTTTACGTGAGATCTCGGTGCTCACTCTGAACCATTCAAATTTAACCCAAATTTGGCTTCTTTCAGATTTGGTGGGTTCGGGGTGGGTGTTGGTGATTCTTGGAGTTTCGCTCATGATATCGGGGTCCTCGTTGGTTGTGGATGGATTCACCGGTTGAGAGGTGGTCATCCGGCTTGCTAGGTTTGTTCAGTGTCGCGAGGTGGTGACATGTTTTCTCTCGGAGCTTCTGCTAGAGAACTTCGTCGGTGTTGGCCGACAACGTCGTTCCCCACCCGCTAAAGGTACTCTACAGACTACAACGGTCTCCATGGGTTATGGGTCGGGGGTGTGCTGGAGCCAATGGAGGTGAAGTCTAGAGGTTTTGGCCTCTCGTTGTCGGAGCTTCACCGGAGTTGAGGCGGCGGCTCGCTCACATCGTTTTGTGATGCTAGGGTGTCTATGGAACTAGTCCATCTTCGGTTTAGTTGGTTCAAGGAATGAAGTACTTTCTATTCAATTGGGTTTGTCCTTTTCCATTTTCAATTCTATATCATTTATATCCTTTTCAATTTTGCTCTCATTGCCTTATCTAGGCTTGGTTTGTAGTTTTGTTATAATACTTTCATTATTTTGTTGAACAAAAATAATATTTTTTCTAGGGATGGTACCTTAGACCCAAAAATAGTCCCAAACCGAGAATTAAACTAGATCCAAACCAAAAAAAATTGAAATCATGGTTAATGATTCAGTTTTGATTTTAAAATTGAAAAAGACATCCAATTTCAGTTCTGTTTTATTCGGTTATAGTTCTCAAAACTCAGAGTCGTCGGGTAACTAATAAGAACTAAACCAATTCATGTCGCTACATGTCTGCCTCTCGTCCACCCACATATATCGTTTATTTTTTATTGTTATTTTGTTTTCAAACTTTTTATTCTGATTGGGATGTACTAAATTAATCTTAACATACAATTTTTGTTATTTTTTTATAATTTCAAATATAATGTCTTGTGCTATAAATCAGGCTCAAATTCGTCAAACTCAACTTATAGATCGACTATAAATTCAAGTGGATAGGACTGGAACCAAACCGCCAAACTCGGACCTGTATCTAAACCGCCCAAACCCGAACCTGAAACCAAACCGTTTGTCACATAATTGTTACGGGTATGGTTCCCATAGAATAAGAACCAAGGGGTTCGGTTCCGGTCCGAAACCATGCCCACCTCTAGTTATGTTCACTTAACACTCGTAATATCATATACCTCCCATTTAAGTGTTAAAAGTTTCACATTACTCATTTCCGTTAAATTTTTAAAAACATTTGTTAATTTTTTTTAAATTATGAAAATAATCTTGTATTAAAATATAAAAAAGAGTACTCTTAACTTATTTTTCCAAAATATTTTTTAAAAAAATGAAAAATAAATCTTTTTATTAATATCAAAAACATGTAAAACTAAAAATAATGATTTCTAAACATTTTTTTTATTTTTTTCAAAAATAATTTTTTATTCTTTATTTTCTAAAAAGAAGATAAAAATAATTTTATTTATATTTTTCGACACATGCATATTTTCGCCATTTTCGAAAAGAAACTTACAGAATTTTAAAAAAAGTCAACGAATAGGGGTAACGTGAAACTTTTGACAATTTAGGGGACTGCAAAAATCAACTTTTAAATTAAGATGGGTCTAATGAAAATAGCGTATACTTAAGGGGATGTATTTGACATTTTACTTCAGTTTATTTGATTTTGGTAATTTTAAGATTTTCTTATTTCAATGGTAAAAATGTAATTATACTCTTTAATTCATGAGTTCAAAATTTTAGTTAAATTTAATATTGTCAGTACATGGTTCGTAGAAATTGAAAATTGTTCCATAGTTGATAAATTTTATTGTTCATAGAAACTGACAATTATTTCATACTATCATATAAAATTCATACATATATTAAAAAAACAAGGGATAATTATACATCAGTATTCTCAATTTTTATGCGCGTTTTTCATATTAATATCCTCAATTTGAAAACTTGTTTTTCTAATATCACAATATCCTTTCGTCTCACATAACTTAATGAAGTTAACTTTTATATAAATACACTAAATTATCCATGACTTAATTATTTATATTGTGTTTTTTTTCATATTTTTGCAATCTCTTTGACTTTTACATCTTTACTTCTTCAACCTAAGTATGTCATTTATTTGTTTATATGCAATTCTAAATTATAAAAAAAAATTTAATTTGTTTCGTGAAATTGTATACAAGCCATTAGACAAATTAATGAAAATAGATGAAATATCAAAATCCAATATTTTGAATAAATGAATGGAGTAATGACAGTTGACTACACCCAACTATGTCACATTTCAAATTTAATACCTCAACTTCAATATTTCCATTTGGAATACCCAAAGATTAAATAAGCGACACTTAGCTCAACTTCGATCTGTTAAATCTAACTGAATTGGTTTGTTAAAAAGCCTTAAATGTCCTCAATAGTTTTAATTTAAAATCAGACTGGTCTAATCGGTTCAAGACTTTAAAATTTTAAAATATAATGTTTGGTCATTAAAATGACTATTTCATCCTCATTTATAATTCAATTTAAACTTATTTGTAAAGGATAGAGTTGTTTTTTCAATTAAACCAAATAAAAGATTTTATTAAATTCAAAATTAGTGGGGAAATTACTTTTATGCCCTAAACTCTCTCACCTCTCTTCCATCTTCCTCCCTTTTCCTACACAGACCTAATTAACACCCTTTCTCTACGCAGATCTAATCAAGAAAGGTCATCTCTTCTTCTTCTCTCTTCTTCACATACCAGACCAACAAAGGTCTCGCCGGAGGTCCGAAAAAGGAGGCGGCGATGGTAAATAATTGTAGCGGTAGAGTTGCTTGACAAGGAGGCAGCGATGGCGACGCCAGAGAAGAAGATGACCTCAATCCGTGGGATGAGGGGTCGTTTTGAATACTCCGCCAGATCTCTATTTCAAGCAGATTGGGTCGTTTTTAGATCTAGGGTTCATCCTCTCTTTTTAGGCTTCTTGACCGGAGGCGGCGGCGGTGATTTAGATATCGACGTGTCTGGCCAAAAAAACGCATCCCAGGTCCGTGTCCTCACTGGAGCAGTCTCGATGTCAGTGGAGGAGGCCGTGCTTGGCGGAGAACATGGGGCTCTTGAAGAGAAGTTTCCAATACTCGCGAAGGGAAGCGCGTTGACCATCTCCTCCCGCTGAAGGCGACATGTCTCGTTGACAAGAAGGGGACATGGCTCCTTGATCGCCACAAGTTGCGCGGCTCCAGAGGTATCTGGCGCCCAAGAACCACCATTTTTTATCTGGTTTGTTTAATTTATGGGGTTTGTTTTTATTTTGTTGTACCAGTAATTTGATGAGAAATTCTAGGTTTGCAGTAGTTTAATTTTGTAATATCTTTCATTTGAATTGAAAATATAGTTCATGAAATTTTGGGATTAGTGGAGTATAAACTAAAAATCTAACGAGTTTGTTTGCTCAGAAATAAAAAATTTTAACCTCAAAATTGAAAATCAATTTTTGGTGTATTCAGCACCAAAAAAAATTATAGTTGATTTCTTCAAAATAATAAAATAAAAATTATAGCTGATAGTTAAAATTGTAAAAAAAACTACTAGTATCTGAAATCAATTTTAAACTGGTCAAACCAGTTGTGAATTAATCAGACCAGTCTAATTTTTGAATCAAAACATTGAGGGTATTTTAGACTTTTTAACAAACTAATTCAATTAAATTTAACAGAAGTTGAGCTAAGTATCGCTTATTTAATCCTTGGGTATTCCAGATGAAAATTTGGAAGTTGGGGTATTAAATTTGAAACGTGACATAATTGGGTGTAGTCATCTGTCATTACCTCTAAATGAATTGAATGATAAACTTGTTGTTTTGATGAAAAAAACAAGAAATGTTGTGAAAATTATATGTTAGTGTTAGAGGGTTCAAAGTGTGATTAACATGGAGTTAAACCAAACCAAGCCTTTGAAAAATTAAATGAAAGTAAGACTTGAAAGTAGAGAGATGAGCTGAATATGGAGCAAGAAAATGGTCTCGAGTGGTTGTATTTCTTCTTTCACAATACACCAATTTATAGGCAAACAAATGTGAAGCTTTCAAGACAACCTTGTCATATGTCTCTAAACCATGAATATGTGGTCATGCAAGGTCATATCAACACTATTTGGAAGCTTGAAACATGGAGCATGTTTTCATGTAATTTGCCTAAGACAGGACGTTGTGGTGGCCACCATTATTTGATTTTACAACACTCCCCCTTGGACGCCACCATTCATAAATATTTATGCAGGTGGTGTTGGACGTGCTTAACGTTGTCTCGTTAAAAACCTTTTTCAGGAAAACCGAGTTGGACAAAACCTGAATAAGGGAAAAAGAGTGCAGCGCACATAAGTCCAGAGTATGATCGTCTTCATATACTTGTTGCCCCTGATCATTGCTCCCCCTGATGAATGACAGAGTTACTTCGGTTGCTTGCTAAGTTGACGCATGCCAATTCGCCATACTAACTTCTCGGACGTGGACGTCGGCAAGCTTTTAGTGAACAAATCTGCAAGATTTTCACTTGACCAAATCTGCTTGACATCAATCTTGTTACTCTTCTGGAGTTCATGAGTGTAGAAGAATTTTGGCGATATATGCTTGATACGATCTCCTTTGATGTACCCGCCTCTTATTTGAACTATACACGCTGCATTGTCTTCGTGTATTATGGAAGAAGAGCTCGTAATTGACGGGATTCCACATTATTCACGTATATGTTGAATGACTGATCGCAAGAACACACATTCTCGGCTAGCTTCGTGTAGTGCTAGAATTTCTGAATGGTTTGAGGATGTTGCAACCAAAGTTTGCTTCGTGGAGCGCCATGATATTGTCGTGTCATTGCAAGTAAATACATATCCAGTTTGAGAGTGTGCTTTATGGGATCCGAAAGGTATCTTGCATCAACATATCTGATCAAGTTAGTATTACTTGAACATTTTGAATACAACAATTACAAATCTTTCGTCCCGCTCAAGTAGCGTAAGATATGTTTGATCATGTATCTTTCGTCCCGCTCAGGATCAAGTATCTTTTCATATTTTTTTGGGCGAAATGGATCATTTTTAGGATCAAGTGATCGAACAAACATTGGAGTACTCAATGGATGCATATTCTGCATATTGAAACGTTTCAGGAGTTTCTCAAAATATGCAGACTGATGGATTAAAATTTCATCTGAAATATGCTCGATCTGCAGGTCGAGACAATATTTCGTTTTTCCTAAATCTTTCATCTCAAACTCTTTCTTGAGATATGCTGCAGTGTTTAGGATCTCTTCAGGAGTTCCAATTAAATTCATATCATCAATATACACTGCCACATTAACAAATTTCATATTTGTTTTCTTGATGAATACACAATGACATATAACATTATTCTTGTACTGTTAAACTGATCAATTATGTGAATGTAATCATATCCATCACATGTGAATATGTTTCATCAAAATCGACCCCATACCGTTGAGAAAAACCTTGGGCTACAAGCCTGGCTTTATATCAAACAATTTCGTTATTCTAATTTCTTTTCTTTGTGAATACCCATTTATATCCAATTGGTCGAACAACTTATGGTGTTTGAGTTATGGGTCCAAAGACTTGGCGTTTTGCCAATGAAGTCAATTCTACCTAAATTGCTTCTTCTCATTTTAGCCAATCATGTCTTTCACGACATTCATCAATATTTCGTGGCTCAAAATCAAAATCATTCATTACTTCATTTGCCACTAAAAATGCAAAAATATCATCAATTATAATTGATTTTCGATCCCAAGATTCTTGTGTAGAAATAATTCATATGTATTTTCTCACTTCTTTGTTTCTTGAAATTCTTCAGGAATTTAATATTCTTTGGGAATCGAAGGTTCTTCTGGAACCGATAGTTATGCTGGAACTATATGTCTATCCGATGATTCTTATAAAACCAGTAGTTCTTCTGGAACTGCATGTCTATTCCTTGGTTCTTCTGGAACCGGTAGTTTTTTAGGAACCACATTCTTCTTTCGCTTTCGAGGGACGCTATCTTTTGCTCCCAATGGCCTCCCACGCTTGTGGCGTGTACAAGAAGAATCAACAGCGGATTTCGCATTAGCACTATTAAATTTAATTCTCGCAGGTGTGTTCACACATGTATATATGACATTGTTATCTTTGATGTATTTTTTAAATCCTTCAGGCACTTGATTTGCAACATTTTATAAATGTATTATCTTTTGTACTTATTTATCATATTATGATGTACTGGGATCTAAATGAGACATAGAATTTACTTTCCATTCAATTTCACGCCTAACTTCAGGAGGCGGTTTCTTTCCACCCGAATGTGAGAATGTTGTCTCATAAAAATGACAATCTGCAAATCGTGCAATAAATAGATCACATGTCAAATGCTCCAGATACCTGATAATTGATGGTGAGTCAAAACAAACATAAATACCCAATCGTCGTTGGGGTTCCATTTTTGTGCGTAAAGTGCTACAGGCACTTGTACAGCATAACCAAAAATTCATAAATGGGAAATATCATATTCATGCCCTCATGCAAGTTGTACAAGAGAATATTGGTATTATGCACTAGGCCTTAAACGAATTACATAAGCAGCATGTAATACAGCATGTCTCAAGCAGAAACTGATAATTGTGATTGTAATAACAATATACGTGCAATTATCTGTATACGTTTAATGAAAAATTATGCTAAACCATTTTGAGTATACACATGCGGAACAAGATGCTCAATATCAATGCCCAATGACATGCAATAATCATCAAATGTCTTACATGTGAGTTCACCAGCATTATAAGGACGAATAGACTTTATCGGATAATCAGGATAATGTGCCCTTAATTTAATGATTTGTGCTAACAAATGCAACATTACGAGTATGCAATAAGCACACATGTGACCATCTGCTGAATGCGTCAATCAAAACCATAAAACAATTAAATAGACCACTAGATGGGTGAATAGAGCTACAAATATCTCCCTGAATTCTTTGCAAGAATGATGGAGCCTTTGTTTTTGATGGCCAGACCACTAATTTTCCTTGTGAACAAGCAGTACAAATTATTTCATTGGACTGATAAAGCTTCCGGTAAGCTTTTTCAATGAATGTCTGCATGAATTTTCAACAATCCTACGCATCATAGTTGATCGATGACTAAGACGATTATGCTAAAGCATAAAAATATTCGGATTATTGAACTTCTGGTTCAAAATTGTGTAGGCCTCAACTGTTCTTATTCTTGTAAAATACAACCCAGATGAGAGAACGGAAAATTTTTCTAGTACCCGTTTTTCACCACAATCACCAAAAGTGATACATAGAAACTCATTTTCATTTGTGGTTTCGACATGATATCCATTTATGCAGATATCCTTAAAGCGGAGTAGATTTCTTCTGGATCTACTAGCATACAAAATATTCTCAATGCTTAATTTTGTTTCATTTCTCAATATTATCGTGTAACTCTTCTGGAGCCTTCTACTAAATTTGGTGAACCCATAATGGTGTTTCACTTTTGCCTCTACCAAGGTTAGGCATGCGAAATATTTCTTATCATTTATGATATTATGCGTAGTAGCACAATCAACAATACACATATCATTCTCATCTCCACAAATATATGAATCACTTCTAGGATCCACATCGTGGCTCATCTTATCAATATTATTGTCTTAATTTAAAATCCGACCACTTCTGGGGCCTTAGTTTTCCATGAACTTTATAATGATCATCATAATTTTTCGCATTCACTTCTGGGAATGGTTAACTGTCGACATGACAAGTTTGATGGTTCTTTTTATTTTAGCAATACATGAGTTTTAATATTTTTCAAAAATTTCTCCCAATATTGTTACTTCAGGAGCAATATAATATTATTGATTTATACAAAATGGATTTTTAGAACTTCGGGTTCTAAATATTAAAACTGCAGGTTTTAATTTAATATCTCATAATATAATCCTCTATAAGAACTCCAGGTTCTGCAAATTCCAACTGTAAACTTCCGGTTTACAAAAATGTTAAGCCCAGTAGTTTTCTCGATAATTTTAGAACTTCAGGTTCTATAAATTTCAACCGTTGTAAATTTCATGTTTACATGAACTTCGAGTTTAAGAATTTATTTCGGACAACCTTGAAACAACTTCGGGCTCAAGATGTCGTAATTTATCAAACTTCGTGTTGCTAATATTGTACATAAATATAAGAGGTAATGACAGTTGACTACACCCAACTATGTCATATTTCAAAATTAATACCCCAACTTCAAAATTTTCGTTTGGGATAACCAAAGATTAACTAAGAAAAATTTAACCCAACTTCTGTTAAATTAAACTGAATTTTTTTGCTAAAAAGTGTAAAATACTCTCAATAGTTTTGATTTAAAATCAGACTAGTCTGACCGGTTCAAAAATAGTCTGATTGTTTTAAAACTGGTCTGACTAATTTTTTATTAAATGACATATATGAATAAGTTTGCAGGATTGCTTTGATAAATAAGAAAAAAGACCATTTTACCCTCGTCTAAATAACAAACATATCCTAATGGTTCAAGGATAAAATGGACTTTTAAAAAATACTTAACAATATTATATTCTACTAAAATAATTAATAATATTATTAATTTTATAATAATAATAATAATAATAATAATAATATGAATATTTTTTTTTGAAAGTTATAATAATATGAATAATTGATTAAATTATATTACATTATAACCTAAATAATAATTAATTATTCAATCATTTAATACAAAAACAACAATAATAATTATTATTATACAAAATACAAAATAAAAACAAAAAAAAAGGAAAAGAAAGGGCCTGCGTCAGCCTTCTCGCCGGAGCTCCATGCGCCACCTCTGCCAGAGCCACCGTCATGGCACTCATCTCCCCGCTCAACTACCAGAGACCTCTAACTCGAGTTCGCTCTTTTCGTCGTCGAGCATCGAGGACATGTTGACATCGGTGTTGAGTCTCGAGGACAAGTCGACATCGGAGTCTCAAAATCTCTAGTTCTCCTTCCTCCTCCGGTGAGCCATCGGAGTCCCAAATTCCATCCAACACCCCAACCTTGACCCCCAACAGAGCCCACCCCAACTCCGACCTCGAGCTCGAGAAAGTAGATCTGGGAAGAGAAACCCAGGTCTAGGGTTCTCAAAGCCACCAGACCCAGACTTGAAATAGCTTCACCCCACTTGAAATCTAGAGGCGTCGGTTCGGCGTTTGTTGAGCTCACCTCTGTGGAGGCCTCTGATGAGTCCGCCACCAGTGACACCAGGTTAACCTTCTTCTCCGTCGGAGCAATCGTCGCCTCTGCGACAACCATCTCCATCGCCGCCGCGAAATCAGCGTCTCCGAGCCCCCGAAGCCACAGACCACTCGTCTCCGAACTAATGCCTCTTTCTCCGGCTGCCTTTAAGATTAGGTCTAAGTGGTGAGAGACAGCTTGAGGGTAGAAAAGTAAATTTCGTTTCTTATTTTTAATTTAATTAATATTTTATTTGATTTATTTTAAAAGAAAACTATACCCTTTACCCATAAGTTTAAATAGATTTTTAAATGAGGGTGAAATACTCATTTCAATCATCTTTAAAATTTCAAATCAAATCGGTCAGACCAGTTATGAACCGGTCAGACCATTCTAATTTTAAATCAGAACTATTGAGGGTATTTTAGACTTTTTAACACATCAATTCATTTAGATTTAACAGAATTTGGGTTAAGTGTCATTTATTTAATCTTTGGATATCCCAAATGAAAATTTTGAAGTTGGAGTATTAATTTTGAATCGTGACATAGTTGGGTGTAGTCAACTGTCATTACCCCTAAGTATAAAACATGTATACAAACAACATATAATTTTCTGATGCGAAAGATCCAATTCAAGATTGGCGATCGCAGAGCATACTTATCAAAATAAATAACATAAGTAAATTAATAAACATAAATTCAAGAACTAAATTAAATTTAGTTGAGAAATAAAAAAAAGTCATAATGATTAAGCAATTCGTGCTGATAACGTGTTGTGAAAATTATATGTTAATGTTAGAGGGTTCAAAGTGTGATGAACATGAAGTTAAACCAATCCTTTAATAAATTAAATGAAAGTAAGACTTGGAAGTAGAGAGATGAGCGGAATATGGAGCAAGAAAATGGCCTTATGTAGTTGTATTTCTTCTTTCACAATACACCAATTTATAGGCAAACAAAGGTGAAGCGTTCAAGACAACTTTGTCATATGTCTCTAAACCATGAATATGTGGTCATGCAAGGTCATATCAACATTATTTGAAAGCTTGAAACATGGAGCATGTTTTCATGTGATTGCCTAAGACATGACGCAGTGATGACCACCATTATTTGATTTTACAACAAGAAATAATTTATTAGTTTTAAATAAAAAATCATTATTTTTTATGGAAATTCGAGTTTCTGGCACCAAACACTTCATATGATTGAAATTTACGGCAACGGAAACTGGATTTAAAATTTTTTTAAATAATAATTTTTGAAAAATTAACAAATTACATTCATCTCATGCTTAGTCCTTTAATTTCGTCCCCCGAGCACTATCACCACGCATAACAACCTCCTTAACCCAACAACCACAGCCGATCCATGCCTTGTTAGGATTGTGCCCTGGTCAAATGTAATAAGTTAATCTACATTGTAATGTTTTATCATTTTTCGAATTAATAAAATGGCATCACATTACTAATGTGTTGTAGTAATATATTAGATGTAATTTGATCTATATCATTATATGTGTCATCACTAATAGTAGAACAGTAGATAAGAAAAAATTATATTTAATGAGTTCCTGATCAGTCAAGCTTTATTAAGAAGCGATCAGTATGAGGCTAACTCTTTATGATCACGCTCTACTGATCATGGCGAGGAAGTGCCAGAGTTAGAGTTAGATCATAGGTATCATCAAGGAGATGGTATTGGACGACCCGATGGTGAGTATGCAGCATAGATACTGTCATGAGCATACTCACATATCGTAGCTTGTCATTATATTCTAAGACCAAGGAGTCTTTGTGATCACTATGTGATGAATCTCTAAGTTTGACATAGTCTAACTTTACTTGTAAAAGGGTAGCCATAAGGGCTCTGATTGGCTTGGTTATGAATTATATGAGTGAACTCGAAAGACGGCTGAGGTATTTATCATCCATACTTCAGTATGGGAATGATATCTATTTAGGCTACTTGATGAGTATGACTGAAGAAATAGCATGACCATGCAGGAGATATTTAGTATTAGTTTTCAGTCATCTCAGATATCAAGAAACAGTGATTGATAAATTAGGATGGCGGTTTTATATCTTTTGATCAATCTAGATATCGGTATGATAAAAGAATAATGACATGTACTATAAGAGTTTAAATCGAATCATCGATAATCACGGACGTTGGGTAATCATAATGTCTTGCTAGAGGCCACTTATGATGAAAAGAGTAAAATTGTAATTTTGCCAGTCTGCCAACGGGTCGTGAGCCTAGAAGGTCACACACTTTAAGCATGGTATATAGCAAAACAGACTTGGATGGAAGATTGGGGGAATCCGTTTTGCAATTTAGTCAAATTGAAAACGAACCGGTTGATTTCTGGCCTAGGTTTATAACCAGACGGTTGAGGAAATCAGATTATAGGGATTGGATCGGTTTAGCTAAACCGTATAATTAGAACCCAATTTAAATGGGTTTAATTAGAATTTAGCTAAATGGGCTTTAAGCCAACTCTTAATCTTAATTATTGATTATTATTATTATAATTAAAATTAAGATAATTATGGTGAGTTATTTTAGGAATTGATTTAGTAAAAATCAAGATAATTATAATCTGATTTTCACGAAATCAATCCCATAATTCCTCTCCAATTTTCGGCTCCCTCTCCCTCTTGTGTCGTCCCTCCCTCTTATCCTCCATAGATAGGGTTTGCTTCTTCTACTCTCAAAACTAATATAGTTGAGTGTAGGATCCTAAGAGTCATTAGGTGTCATGCTTGTGTGGACGATCTAGAGAACACATATATTTGTGTTTGAGTGATTCAAAAGGTATTTTTTCAGATTTAATGTTCATGTTTATGTGCTGGAATTTTTATCACATGAAGATCTAATTTCGAAATCCATGGTTAATTTATTGTCCTCTGTATTAAATTGATTTTATGGTACCCATGGATTTCCTTCAGTGGTATCAGAGGTTTGGTTGATTTGTGATATTGATTTTGAGCATGATTGTGGTTAGTTAAATTCTCTAATTTTTCATGTATGATTATGGGTTTTAATTTTGCATGAAAACATGAAAAATCATATTTTAATTAGTTGATTTTGAAAGTGATTAATTTTTGGGCTGATTTGGGTTAGCCATGGCTAACTAGGGTCGAGTCCCTTGGTGGACGATGGAGAGCTCTCGCGCCGACCATGGTCAGCACCAATGGCCGACCAGGTTGCTTGCGGGCAACCATGGCTGTTGCCGCGGGCGACCATGTTTGCTGCCGCGGGCGACCATGGCAGCCCTCGTGGGCGAACATGGTCTGACCAGTCTCGGGCTTGAACCGGTCTAAATCTTGACGGTTCGCGAGAAATTTAAACCCTAAAAATTTTACAGATCCAGTTCGGTTTCGATAAACCAGGGTAAACCAGTTCAATTTCAATTAACTAATTTAAACCGTTCAGTTTCGATAAACCGAAATTTTTTCCACACTTAAGAAAGATAAAATTTGGAATTAATTTGTAGTTTGATAAACATGATGTATGATCACATGATGTTTGACAACATATTGTTTTCCACATGATGTATAGATAAGCCCTCTAGACTTGTATGATTTTAATTTCAGTTTTGCAACCTGCGAGTTGCTAAATTTTAGGTTGTGATAAATACGACATGCCTTTCGTGGTTATTTGTATTTATTTATTTATTTTAAATATGTAATTACGAAGATCGACGCAAGATACAAGTCAAGAAGGAGATTTGAAGGCTGAAGGGGACTCGAAGCCAGTGGGAGTCCACAAGGATGAAGCAAGCATGGATCTTGAAGACCTAGTCTTTAGGATCAGTTTTGCTAGAATTCCAGGATCCTTAGGATGGGCTTAGCTATACATGCTTAATTTACATTTATATATTGTGAATGTGTGAATGTATGGATAGTTTTATATGCATTAGTTTATGTATGTTTAGCTATCACCCACATGCGAAGATTAAAACCGAAATTTAATCAGACTTGCATGTAATTGGTTAAGGAATCATCTTTGCATGGATTTGTAATTGATGATTCCGGTTAAGATTGTATCGATATACAATCAGGCAGTAATAATTCACTTATTCACAAATAATTACAAAGTCAAGCGTGATATCATTCAAGTTTGGACACTCAAAAGGACTTTGAGCCTATGGATGTCGGTACGCCTCTGCGTAACATTCATAGAAAAGAAGTCTGGATGAGTTGGGCAGTTCTATGTGAATGTGTGCGCCTCCGCGTAGTAGCCACATTAGTTCTGACCATAGTCGAAACTTGGTGGACTTGTCTACGATTGTCAGCTAGGGCTGACCTAGGGTATCAGTATAGGGTATGTCGTGTACTTTTAAGTACAAACCCTAGCCAGGAATTACATGGACTTGTAATTGGATGCATTCCTACCTTGGTTCTCTCAGTTGGAACGGTGAGCCTTCACTCACTTCAATTAAGGGTATGCGAGGATCCTGGTTCAGATTCTAAGTTTAGAATCAGACAAGTCTTTTATAACTAAATCTCAACTTGAATTTTAATTAAATACTAATTAAAATTTGTTTTACCGTGTAGATATACAGGCAAACACGAATCACTCTGGCAACAGCGCACTTAGGTCTTTCATCGAGCAAGATAAGCTTAACGGCATTAACTTTCTCGATTGGGACCGGAACCTGAGACAAGTTCTCAAGCACGAATGTAAGGATTATATCCTTCCCAGGAACCACCTGCTGAGCCAGCCCTGAACGTCGCAAGGGCGCTAAGGGATGCTTACCAAAAGTTTCTTAACGACCGGATCGACGTGCAGTGCATCATGATGGGCAGTATGGTGTCTGACTTGCAGAAACAGTTCTTGGACATTTCAGAAGATCCCAAGGCCTTGATGGCAGAGATCGAGAAATTGTTCAAAGAGAAAGCGTGTGTCGAAAGATATGACACTTTCAGTGAACTGATGTCCTGCAAGCTCAAGGCTGGAGCTCCTGTCAGTCCCCATGTTCTTAAGATGAAACGTCTTATGGAACACTTAACCAGACTCGGTCATGTTGTGGATAAGGAAATGGCTGCAAACTTTGTGCTTCATTCACTTCCAGATACATATCGTGATTTTGTTGAAAATTACAATACGCATGACATGGATAAGACAGTGACAGAGCTTCATGGGATGCTCATGATCGCGGAAAAGAATCTCAAGGGCAAGTCCAAGGAGGTTCTTATGGTTAACAAGCAAGTAAGCTTCAAGAGGGCTAGCATGGGCAAGGATAAGGCCCTTATGCATCTGGTAGGGAAGATTAGACATCCTAAGGATCCAGCAGATCCCAAGGCTGTTGTGAATCCTAGAAAGGATGTCGTTTGCTTCTATTTGCAAGAGCAGGGGCACTAGAAGAAGGATTGCAAGAAACATAAGCAGTTTCTAAGGAAGAGTAGAGCTTCCACATCTTCAGGACCAGGTATATATGTTATTGAGTTTAATCTCAGTTTATCTACTTCTGATTCTTGGGTACTTGATATCGGTGCAGAATCTCACATTTATATTAATGTGCGGGCTCTGGAAAGTAGAAGAGATATGGGCAGGGGCGAGGCAGACCTACGAGTATGTGATGGCAATTATGTCTCAACAATTGCAGTAGAAAAGATTAGTCTCAGTTTTCCCACGGGGCTTGTTTTATGTTTAAACAATGTTCATTACGTACCTGCATTTTGCGGAAATATTATTTCTATTTCCTTGCTTGACAAGGAAGGATATTGTTTTTCTATTGGTAATGGATTATTCAATATTTATAAGAATGATGTTTATTTCTGCAATGCTTCATTTGTTGGTGGTTTGTATATTCTAAATACTCAAAACACCGACACAAGCTCTATATATAACATAAATAATAAAAGGCTTAAATCTGATGATTTAAACCAAACTGTGATATGGCATTGTCGTTTAGGCCATATAGGCCAGAAACGCATCTTAACACTTCACAAGTGTGGACTTTTAAGTCCGTTTGAATTCACTTCAATCGAGAGATGCGAGTCATGCCTAATGGGTAAGATGACAAAGGCACCTTTCACCGGTTTAGGTGAGAGGGCAAGTGACTTGTTAGATCTCATACATTTCGATGTGTGTGGACCTATGAGCACTCAGGCCAGATGGGTTTTCACTATTTGTCACATTTACTGATGACTTCAGTAGATATGGGTATGTCTATTTAATGAGACATAAGTTGGAAACTTTTGACAAGTTCAAAGACTTCCAGAATGAAGTACAAAACCAGCTTGGAAAAAGTATAAAGGCACTTCGATCTGACCGAGGCGGTGAGTACTTGGACCAAGAGTTTCACAGTCATTTAAAGGACTGTGGGATCCTCTCTAATTGACTCAGCCAGGAACACCTTAGTTGAATGGTGTGTCTGAGCAGAGAAACCGGACCTTGCTTGACATGGTTCTGTCAATGATGAGTCAGGCTGACCTCCCTATCTTCTTCTAGGGTTATGCTCTAGAAACGGCCGCAATCATTTTGAATCAGGCTCCTACAAAGGCAGTGGAAAGCACTTCATACGAAGTGTGGAACGGGAAGAAACCCTTATTAGGTTTCCTTAAGATCTAGGGATGCGAGGCTTATGTCAAGCGCCTGCTAGGCGATAAGCTCGAAGCCAAATCAGATAAATGTGTCTTTGTAGGGTACCCCAAGGAAATAAGGGGGTACTATTTCTACAAACCCAGTGTGAACAAGATTTTTGTTGCTTGAGGAGGGGTATTTTTGGAAAAAGAATTTATTTCCAAAACAGCCAGTGGGAGTCCCGTGCATCTCAAAGAAATTCAAGATGATACGGAACAGTTTGCTATGCAAGATGTAGAAATACAGGAACCTGAAGTGGTCGTAGATCAAGAACTAATCCTTACACCAATTCCAGAGGGTCCAAGGAGGTCTGAAAGATCTCGTCAAGCTCCCATCAGATATGGATTTCTAGCCACTAAGGAAAATGACTTGATATTAGTGGATCAGGATGATCTAGAAACTTTCAAACAAGCCTTTGGCCAGTTCCGACTCCGATAAATGGCAGAATGCCATAAATGAGTAAATGAAATTCATGTATGACAACCAAGTATGGCGCTAGGTGGATCAAACCCTTGGGATAAAACCCAACGGTTGTAAATGAGTCTATAAGCTCAAGACCGACATGGATGGAAAACCTCAGACCTTTTAAAGCTAGATTGGTTGCGAAAGGTTATCGTCAGATCGAAGGTATCGATTATGATTAAACCTTCTCACCAGTAGCCATGGTCAAATCTATCCGGATTATTCTAGCCATATCAACATACTACGAATATGAGATATGTGAGATGGATGTCTAAACCGCCTTCCTTAACGGGAACTTAAAAGAGGATGTGTATATGACACAGCCTGAGAGTTTTGTTGATACAGAGAATTCCAGAAAGATATGTAAGCTGCTTAGATTCTTTTATGAATTGAAGCAAGCTTCACGAAATTGGAACCTTCGTTTTGATGAAGCTGTAAGAGAATTCGGGTTCATCAAGAATGAAAGTGAGCCTTGTGTTTATAAGAAAGCGAGTGGGAGTAACATTGTATTCCTAGTGCTATATGTCGATGACATACTGATTATCAGGAATGACATCAAAACTTTGCTTGAGGTCAAAGCTTGGTTAGGGAAATGCTTCTCGATGAAAGACTTAGGTGATGTTGCTTTTATTTTGGGCATCAAGATTTACATAGATCATCCCAAAAGGATTATGGGCCTAAGTCAGAGCACTTACATAGATAAAGTGTTGAAAAGATTCTCAATGCTTGATTCTAAGAAAGAATACATACTCATGCGTCATGACATTAAGCTCAACAAGCAACAGAGTTCTAGTACTCCTAATGAGCTGAGCAAGATGAGTAAGATCACATATGCATCGGTTGTGGGATCCATCATGTATGCCATGATATGCACGAGACCGGATGTCTCATTCGCGCTAAGATGTGCCAGCAGATTTCAATCTAACCCATGCCAGTAACATTGGACTGATGTCAAGAGCATCCTCAAATATTTGAGAAGGACTAAAGACGCATTCCTACTGTATGGCGGGAAAGATGGAGAACTAGCAATCAAGGGAAATGTTGATGCTAGTTTTCAGACAGATCCTGATGACTTCAAATCTCAAGCAGGATCTGTGTTCGTGTTAAACGGTGGAGCATTCAGCTGGAAGAGCTTCAAGGAAGCCACGACTGTCGATTCTACAACAGAGGTTGAATATATATCTGCAACATAAGCAGGTAAAGAGGTCGTATGAGTTAGAAGCTTTCTAACCAGGTTAGATGTAATGCCGCGAGCGTCTAGGTAAGTTTGTTGTGTGACAACGCGGGGGCCATAACGCTTGCTCAAGAGCCCAGATTCCACAACATAACTAAACACATATAGAGAAAGTATCACATTATCAGGGAATATGTAGATAATGGTGACGTGGAGATTACTTATGTACCGGCTGATGATAACATTGTTGATCCCCTAACGAAGGCTCTACCGCAACCTAAGCATGAGGCACAAGTGAAGTCTATGGGAGTAGATTGGAACTTAAGTCGGAACTAGGGGCAAGTGAGAGATTGTTAGGATTGTGCCCTAGTCCAATATAATAAGTTAATCTACATTGTAATGTTTTATCATTTCTCGAATTAATAAAACGGCTTCATATTACTAATGTGTTGTAGTAATATATTAGATGTATTTTGGTCTATATCATTATGTGTGTCATCACTAATAGTAGAACTGTAGATCAGAAAGAATTACATTTAATGAGTTCCTGATCAGTCAAGCTTCATTAAGAAGTGATAAGTATGAGGCTAACTCTTTATGATCACGCTCTACTGATCATGGCAAGGAAGTGTCAGAGTTTGATCATACGTATCATCAGGGAAATGGTATTGGACGGCCCGATGGTGAGTATGCAACATAGATATTGTCATGAGCATACTCACATATCGTAACTTGTCATTATATCCTGAGACCAATGATTCTTTGTGATAACTATGTGATGAATCTCTAAGTTTGACCTAGTCTAACGTTACCTGTAAAAAGGTAGCCATAAGGGCTCTGATAGGCTTGGTTATGAATTACATGAGCGAACTCGAAAGACGGCTGAGGGATTTATCATTGATACTCCGGTATGGGAATGATATCTGTTTAAGCCACTTGATGAGTATGACTGAAGAAATAGCATGACCAAGCAGGAGATACTTAGTATCAGTTTTCAGTCATCTCAGATATCAAGAAATAGTGATTGATAAATTAGGGTGGATGCCTTTTGATCAATCTAGATATCGGTATGATAAAAGGATAGTGACATGTACGATAAGAGGTTAAATCGAATCATCGATAATCACGGACGTTGGGTAATCATAATGTCTTGCTAAAGGCCACTTATGATGAAAAAGATAAAATGGTAATTTTGCCAGTATGCCAACGGGTCGTGAGCCTAGAGGGTCACACACTTTAAGCATGGTATGTAGCAAAACAGACTTGGATGGAAGATTGGGAGAATCCGCTTTCAATTTAGTCAAATTGAAAACGAACCGGTTGATTTTTGGCCTATGTTTATAACCAGACGGTTGAGGAAATCAAATTAAAGGGATTGGATCGGTTTAACTAAACCGTTTAATTAGAACCCAATTTAAATGGGTTTAATTAGACTTTAGGTAAATGGGCTTTAAGCCCACTCTTAATCTTAATTATTGATTATTATTATAATTATAATTAAGATAATTAGGGAGAGTTATTTTAGGAATTGATTTAGTAAAAATCAAGATAATTATAATCTGATTTTCACAAAATCAATCTCATAATTCCTCTCCAATTTTCGGCTCCCTCTCCCTCTTGTGCCGTCCCTCCCTCCCATCCTCCATAGTTAGGGTTTACTTCTTCTACTCTCAAAACTAGCATACTTGAGTGTAGGATTTTAAGAGTGATTAGGTGCCTTGCTTGTCTGGACTATTTAGAGAACACATATATTTGAGGTATTTTTTCAAATTTAATGTTCATGGTTAAGTGTTGGACTATTTATCACATGAAGATCTAATTTCAAAATCCATGGTTAATTTATTGTCCGCTGCATGAAATTGATTTTGTGAAACCCAGGGACTTCCTTCACGCCTCACCTCCTTAACGACCCAGGTCGGGACGATTGAGCAGCTCGAGAGAGTGTTAAGCTTCGCAAGTCCAAAAAAATCTATAATCAGAGGATCATCATATATAGAGATCACACTAAGTCCTTTTTTTTTGTTTTTTTGTTTAGATAAGTGATATATACTCATTAATGTTTGGGTTACATGAGCGAACACTTGTTCATATTCATGTCAGTACTACATGTTGCACATGACACTCAACAATCACCAAATTGACTAATGTACTCAATTTTCTCACTTCCTCGTGAGAGGATTGTGAATCTCTCTTTAACATAACGCCTCAGTCGAAGGCCCAATCATTCAACATATACATACGATAACAATACCCGTGCAGGAAGAAAACATATCATTTACATATATAATAGGAGGAGAATGGAAATACCTAGAAGATGCAGAAAACATAATTTATTTTTCTATAATGTTTCCGAGGGCAACAAAGCCTAAACCTACTGATATGGAACAAGACGATTCAAACCTTATTATGTTGGTTCGTCAACAATTCATCTTTCAACTTCTTGAACAACATAACCTTCTTTGCTGCAAGAATGAAGCACAACATGAGGTTTGAAACACCCACTGAACCAGCAGGACAGAATCAAGACATATCCAAGTATAATTATCAACATGCTGCCGCACAACAAGGATATACATCTAAAAAGAACTTAAAGATGAATTGCCCAAGGATGTTCAGAATGTGACTTACACGGCGTCTAGGCTCTTGTAAACTCTCCAATACTTCAGAAATCTGAAGTTGCTTCATAACCGTAGCATGAAGTGCCTGAAACAATTACACGCTCCCAAAATCATTATCATCAATACAGTCTATTATCCGATTTTCAAAACCATCTCAATTACAATAACACTTACTCTCTTTGTTTTCTCAAGGTCCACCTCCATACATTTGATTCTGTCCAAAGATTCCACAAGCATTTGCTCCTTGTCCAGAGGAATTTCAGCGCGTTTGTTGCTAAGCTCATCAAACATTTTCTCTAATTTATCAAGGCGTTCAATACATGGAAGAACGTGATCCTCTTTGACAGTTTCAACAGCCGGTGAAGGCATATCCACACTGCACTCTATTAAATTAGGGCCACAAATGTCGTTCTGCCTTACCCAAAATCCTAAGCTTAAACTTCGGAAAAATGTGATTAGTCTGGCCACAAAAGATATCAGCACTCTTCCGATCAACTCCGCATTCCTTCTATCAACTTTTTCTTTCACATAGCTGAACCAACTATTGACTACAGTACCTAAAACCGATGATAAATCTAATGTGTAAAGATGGTAGAGATGAAAAAGAAATAAGGGAAAATGGCAAAAACGTATTGTACACTATACACTTTTGCAAGATGGTGCCGTGTACTTTGATGATGGCAAAAAAGTGCCGTAAACTTTTATTTTTTGTGTAAAATGTGTGTGTACAAAAATGACAAAATTGCCCTTGAACTTAAGACTTACTTTTTTTTAAAATAAATATTTTAAGAAGTTTTTCTGAAAACATTTGTACCTAAAATTTGTATAATCAGATTTTTCAATTTAATTTTTTAGTTAAATTAGTTTTAAGTCAAAATTTATTTTATAAAAATTTTAATTCTTAATTTCAAGGGCAATTTTGTCCAAATACACACATTTTGCACAAGAAATCAAAGTTTGAGGCATTGTTTTGTCATTATCAAAGTACACAACACCATCTTGCAAAAGTGTAATGGTATACAACCGTTTTTGCTTTTTCCCAAGAAATAATGAGCAGTAATAACTTTTCGCATAGAAGAGACCAGTATTCATATTAAGAAGAGACGAGGAAGAAAGATGTAGATCTTCCAAAACTAGTCTTTGGCAAACCTTGTGAATTTGATGTCACCGTGGAAGAAGTACCCCCCTCAGCATTCATTTCACGGGATTCATCCCGTAAATTAACTGATCCTCTGTCCTTGTCGAATAATTTCCCAACTGAAGTAAAGTCATCATCACAACTGCAGTAACCATTTGGATCGAGTGCTCTGGCCTGCATATATCAAAGTACTTATTCAATTTAATAGATGAATAAGCATAATGGACCATTACACTCCACCCATGTCAGGTTTTAGAACTCACTTCTTCGTGAGCTGGGTCCAAATGAGCAACTGAGGAGCTCCTGCGTCCCAGTGGTGAACAAGGATCATCAATATCAGATCCCGACTTCTGGTGGTCTTTAGCCACTCTAGTGATTTGTCTGACGAATGTTCTATCTGCGTCATGCACAAGCTACAATTGAGGATATCCACATTAGCCCCATGTAACAGCTCAATTTCATTTTGAAGACTAACAGACATATCATAACATTAAACATAACACACAAGAAGAAAAATCCCTACCTTCATTATTTCAGGATCACTCCATGGACCTTTATTAGATCTTAGGCAACCTCCTTCGGCAGCACATGTGCATGAACCCCCCAAGAAATCAGGCAACTGACTGAATAAAAATTCAATGAGCAAGGTATCCATAAGCTACAAAAAAAATTATAATCCAACCGAATGAGGAACAAGAAATGTACCTAGCATCGATGACTTCAAGTAGTTTACACAGGGATTTGGGATCAAGAACCTGCGTGTTCAGAAAGCAAATAGTGATTCAAGATAGCAGGAAAAATGACAATAACACACCAATGACCTAAATCCAGCTCCTTGCCTGTATTTTCCCTATAGTAGTTGGTTCAAGAAATTTCTGTGCAGCAGGCCATAGCATCTTCTTGAAACCAGGGCCAGCATTGACAACATACATTCGGTGTAATGTCTATGATAACATTGGAAAACACAATAATAATAATATCATTTAAGGTAAACCCAATGATAGAGGCAAAAAGAAATAATAATAATAATAATAATAATAATAATAATAATAATAATAATAATAATAATAATAATAATAATAATAATAATAATAATAATAATAATAATAATAATAATAATAATAATGATAATAATAATAATAATAATAATAATAATAATAATAATAATAATAATAATAATAATAATAATAATAATAATAATAATAAATAAAATAAAAAAGCAATAAGAGTTCAGGGTACCTCAGGGTAGTAATTATTGTCTACTTTTGTCATCGCTGTCAAGAGGTTTGCAGCAGTTCGTGTAAAATTTTTTATGCCCTGAATTTTACAAATCAAAAGCCATCAATGTTACTCACAACGAATGACATCAACTTATGAGACATAAACGACAAACCAGCATCACTTTGGTATGCCTTTGACAGATGAGAGATTCGATTGAAAGACACAGAAGGCGAATGGTAAGAGACCCAATTATATTTGAAAAAGGGTGTGCAAGAAGAAGTGCACTTACCAGACCATGGACATCCAGTATTGTTGTGGTTGAACATATTTGCTTCTTTGCTGCAATGGAACAAGCAGGAAACTTCTCTAGTATAGCCCTCTCAAACTCTTTGACATGGTACTTCATGTATCGATCTATTGTGGTTATATGCATTAGTTTGTTTGGGTGAGCTTTTCCAAGTCTCTCTATGTAAACCGGCCTACCTTCCTTGTCAACACCATGGTACCCTTGAGGGTAATACTGCAAGACCTCTTCCAACTCTTCGAATTCGAAATCCTTCATTTGTTGACCATTCAATAATGTTTGAGTGAACAGGAATAATATTTAATGATGTAAAGTATAGCTTATTACTCTATTAGAAACACACACTATGGAAGTCACTACCCAAGTTGATACAGCTTCAACCATGACATAAAGCATAAACTCTTTTACTCGTAATCGGAAAATCATGGTTAAGGACACACAAATCTGTAAATTTTCAGTGTCATAAATTAATATCATTACCTCCAATATGGTATCTGTACCATACTCTTTTCTCCAATTGAGCATTTCTTCCCACATCTGGATTGTTTTTTCGATGTTAAACTCCCTAGCTTTCAAAAATCTACATAACAAATAGAAGGAAATGGATCTTAAGATATCTGAATTAGCATACATGAAAATAATAACTCAGCTCAACCAATTAGTTTTGAAAGAAACAAGTTACCTCAACAAAGTATGATAGTCATCATGCCTAGACGGCAACAAATCCCTCTCAAGGAGATTTTGCCGCAACTCAAGAACAGCATTCTCCTCCTTTGCATCCCTTACATCCTCTATTGAAACTGCTGGAGTCCTGCAATCAATTTTCCTTTTTCCTTTTTTCTTAAGAGAATGAGTGAACTTATTCGAAGCATTTATCGCCTTCTTCCTGAGGTTGCCGATCTTTGATTGCCTCCTTTCATCTTCAGAATTCTCAAAATCCGATCTCCTCTCTCTAATTTCGTCATCACCCCCTACCAGACCTTCAATGCCTTTAGCAGGATAAACAATGCATAGAAAATAACAATCATAAGTATAAACAGTACCACCATCATTCTGAGCAATGATGAATGGCAAATATAGTTAAGTGCCACACATGCTCAAGTTAGTAAGCACTTAATTGAATCTTGCAGCTAGATGTGTTCAATAAACAACCAGAGTACGCATACCTGACATGTCCGTTAGATTAAAAAAAGATCAGTCTTTGATGGATCTTCAGAGGGAGGCAAAAATCCGCAGCGAGCTCAAAGGTATACATTTAGCATGGCACTTCCGGAATCAAGAGCAAGCAAATTAGCATCAAATCAAAATGATTCTTATACAAAACAACAAATGCAACTAAAGTAATGAAAGGTTACTATAATATTAAAGACTTCTGGACTGAAGCAAGCAAGCTTCTTCTGATACAACAGCGCTTTCCCCTGAAATCACATTTACTCAGATGATTCTCTTCCTTTAAAACTTCAAACTCCATGCAACTTTCACTTTTCCAATAAACGAGCCCATTTTGAAGAGTCTACCAACTTCTCACGCATTTAGAAAAAACACAAAGACGGATCTAAAGCTGTTAAATCTCAATAAATTTAAACAGCCTCCACAAACCCACTGTTTTTTGAACCAATGAACGACCCTGATCCGGAATCATTGAAAACAAAAATGAAGACCAACAAACCAAATAAAAACAGCTGCTAATCAACAAATTTAAAACTTCATCATAAATACTTGATCAAACCTAGCTCCCCATAAAAGGATATTGATTCGAAAATAGGCGAAACCGTCAAAAAGAAACAAAGGTACGAAACACAGATCATACCTCTGCATTTATCGCCGCACCAACATATCCACAGAACTGAAACCGCATTAAATTGCATTAATTCGAACACCACGGCTTAAGGGTCTCGCACCGCCGCAATAAATTAAAATTACCGATTCGAACCAAAGAACCAGAAAACACTCCGTTTTCGGAAATCACCCAAATCAGGAGCTGAGCCACCCCCGCCACCAGAGCGGCGGAATATGATTTTCCCGGGAAAAGGTGGGATTTTTACTTGGAAAACAAGGGGAGATGGCGATTAAGGATCTGGGGAGAGATAGGTTTTAGTGAAATCCTTCTGGGTTTCTTCCATTTTCTCTCTTGCCTGTCTCTTCCTCTTGATTCTGCTTCCTGTTCATCGGTAACGGACCCAAGGAATTTTCAAATGGGGTCAAAACCAATCTTGTTTTCTTTTGCGATGATATAGTTTGCTTAAGGTAAAAATATCCGTTACAATATGTACGTAACTTATGGTCTTCGAGACTGCTTTTTTATTGTATACCCTGTTTTTTTTTTGTATTTCTAGTTGACTTTAAATCTATATATATATAATCACATTCATCTATAACTCCACTGTACTGGCAAACCCATCCGAACAGGGATCCAGTCATTCAGTGTGTGAGATTAAAACAGCAAGCGACATGTAGTATGCGCACACTGTGCACTTAAGTGAGGGGCAATTTCGAATTTTTACGTGACAGAGCGTACTGTTCAACTTTCTCGTTCGGAGTGTAATGTGCACCAGTGGGATGTAATGTCACTCTCAATGTTGGACATTACACTATCAATATTGAACATTACACTTCATTGTTGACATTACACTCCTACGGTTGACATTACAATCTCAATGGTATGTATAGTCTCCACTTGAGAGTGTATAGTCTAAACTTGTGAGTGTGTAGTCTGCACTTGCGAGTGTATAGTCTGCACTTGTGAGCGTATAGTCTGAACTATGTTGACATTACACTCGCACGAATGACATTACACTCCGAATGAGAAATATGAACAGTACGCTCCGCTGCGCAAAAATTCGAAATTGCCCCTCACTTAAGTACACAGTGCACGACATTACACTCTCACGGTGGAACATTACAATGCCACGTGTCGCACGCTCTTTTAATTGCGCGGAAAGCTACAGCCATGATGCGTTCGTTCGATTCGGACGAGTTGAGCTTTTGTAGTGAAGTGTGCCCCTACATATATATATATAATGAAAATCCTCAGGTTGCCACGTGTCAACCTCTTTGAAGAGAATTTTATCCATCCTACTTTTTTAGAAATTCTGATTTTTTTAATTTAATAATTTATTGTAGTATACTAATACATTTCAAACTCAATTAAAAATTAAGACACTGATATATTGTAATATTCTAATACGTTTCAAACTTAATTAAGTTTATTGTAGTATACTAATACAATTAAAATTCAATTAAAAATTCTGATTTTTTTAATTCAATGGTTTATCGCAGTATATTGATACAATTTCAAACTCAATTAAAATTTAATAATAAAATAATTTAATATTAATTTGAATATTAAATAATGTTTGAATACATGTTAATCATGTTAATAAAATAATGTTTTTCTAAACTAATTTGAATACATGTTAATCACGTATCTTTATATAAGATACAATTCATTAACCAAATAAATTGATTTTTGTCTTATTCATCGATGAATTTTTTTGATACGTTTGGTTATGCAATATTATGATCCGCAGTGTTGATTTTCAGGGAACGAATGATAAATTGAAGAAAAAATATTGATGGAGTTGACTACTTCAGACAGATTTAGCAACAAAACAGATATCAGCAGTGATGACAAGAAAGTGAGTTATTTGGTAATGTTCAATATAAGATAGTAAAATATTTGAATCCTGACGTGATTTGTGTTTTAAAGCTGATATTTTCATGTTATTAAGGAAAGAAATAACAGTTAAGAGACAGTCAATTGAGTTCAAGTAAGCAAAAAGCTATCATATGTGATATGTCACATAAAAGACGATATTATATTGACATGTATATCAATTACTTTTATACAAATATTTGTTTATCACCTACTAATTTTTTATTTCTCAATATCTTGGAATCTATGAGGCTTATTCAATGATATATTTGAATTGTTCGTTATGTTGTTATTGGAGTATTATTGATATCTATTTATTTTAATTTATTGTTTTCTTTCTTCTTCTTTTTTCAAATTTATTTTATTTCATTTATAATAATTCACTTTAAAAAAATAAATTCGAGTATATTAAGCTATTTTAATTATTTAATACTATTTTACAAATAACACTGCGCATCGAGCGGAGCTATAACCTAGTTTTAAATTAAATTTGGTTTAATCTTTGCTCTAGTGGATCACAGACTCATTAACCAAAGTATCAATTTCGTTAAAAAAGAAAATTGAGGTAAGTGACGTAAACTCTCGTTTTTCTTACTATAAAATTATAATTTAATTCACTTTTTTATATTTTTCACTAGGGGTATTAAAAAGATACCTGTAAACCAAAAAACCACAAAATCAAAACTGGAATGAAATATTATGGTCGGCCACTCACAATTTTTTGTCAGATTCATAGATTTAGAAAGAGGAAACTGGAAGACTTCGGTCCAAATGGCAGTTTCCGAGGCCAGAAATCGGAGATCAATTCGAACTGTCCGGTCAGCCTAAGTCAACACCAGTTGACCCCAGAGCCTAACACTCTCACTCCTCATCGCCTCCACTCTCTATTAACTTCTCGTTCAACCGAACCGTCTCTACTCCACCACTATCGTCTCTCCACGGTCAGAGCAGAGACTCTGCATTTTTGTTTTCTACCTTTCTCGTTCTCGATGAGACTTTGTAGATCTCCATCTCCCCTCTCAGTTATTGGCCAAGAAACTTTTAAAAAGTTGAAGGTCGAACACCACATGCATCAGCACAAATACAACGTAAGTCTTTCAATTTGCAGAATCTTCTTCATATTTTCTCGTTCTCAAGTTTCTTCTACTTCTAAGCCGTGACCGTGTCTGTGTTCTTCTTCTTTTCGATTAAGTGTTTCTTCATCCCGAGTTCGAAGAAATACTTTAGAAGGTCTAGATGGACAGAGAAATGAAATCAGTCGAACGAGTCATATCAGTGACATGCAACCACAACCAACTCAGGTTACTTAGGTATTAAGTATTTCTTTCCGGTTTCCTTAAAATTTTTAGTTTCCGATAATGGATTTATGGTTTTTGAAATTTTTTGTTTATGAGTTTAAATTTTTTTTCTAACTTTCAAATTTTCATTTATGGCCTGAGACCTTTTAGTTTATGATACTATATTTAGGGTTTTTGAAATTTTTTATTTTATACTTTTTGACTTTCAATTTTTTAGTTTTCGCTAATACATTTAGGGGTTTTTAGTTTCTGATGAATTTTTCGATTTAGGGATAGGGTGTGAATTTATTTTGGGTTTCCGTTTTGTAAAAATATTAATAGATTTAGGATTTTAGATTTCTCAATTTTTTCTAATTTTTTTCTTTATTATTATTATTTCTAAAGTTTTTATCATAATTCGTTAGTAATTTTTTTTCAATTTTCGTGTGTGTACAAACTCAAACTGAATCCATTGAAGTTGCTCGGATTCAATCTTATATTCTTGCTCATACTACAACAGAGACTCATACTCTCCCTCAAGCTAACCCTCCAACACCAGGTTATTCTAAACCACCTAGTGGCAGAAGTTGGTGTAAATCTGTTGCATGGAAACATTTTCATGAACTCACCATCGTTGAATATGATAAACGTATAACTACTTTTAAGTGTTGTTTGAAAACTCTTTCATGTAAATTTAAGCTTAATGGCACATCTAGCTTAATATAGGAGAAGATGGTGACAATTTTCTGAGAACAAGAAATGTGATCAACAGATAATTCTCACATTTAGATATTTAGACACTGATAATAAATGTAGGAGAAGATGAACGTAAATTCTTGTTCTCATGTATAAACGTATAACTACTTCTAAGTGTTGTTTGAAAACTCTTTCATGTAAATTTAAGCTTAATGACACATTTAGCTTAATATAGGAGAAGATGTTGACAATTTTCTGAGGACAAGAAATGTGATCAATAGATAATTCTCACATTTAGACATTTAGACACCGATAATATCAAAGATTAGGTTATAACTTCTTGCTCTTTTAATCAAGTTGCAACACTTTTTCTTCAAATATGACAAAGTAGACAATACGAAAATTCTCACAGTGGAGGAGGATTTGAAGAAAAATGAAAATCTTGATGGAGGTAAAATTTTAATGTATTCATTTGTGTTATCTTTTAATAATCAATTTTTTCATAACAGTTTCAATTTGTAATTTACTTATGTTTTTGTGTTGTAGAGCTTGACAATATTGATTTGGTTTGAAAATGTTTCATTGTATTTTATTTTTATTTTTTGTAAGTTTAACTTTCAATTTTTAACTCTTATGTTTTGTGCTACAGGTGTTGGCCTATTGTAACATATGGACTAAAGAAAATTAAAGAAGTTATCGCTTATCTTTGATTCTTCTTTTACTTCATGAAACGTTATCTTTTGAATTGTTATGATGTTTTGATTGTGGTGTTTGGACTTTGAATTTTGAAACATTAAGGTAATATTTGATATTTTCAGAGCATACAAAATAAGTTAGGGGGTATTTTTTTTCATCATTAGATTGTGATCAACATTTTATGTTGGTCACTTTCTAATGCCTTTTTCATCCATAAGTTTAGTTTTTGGATGCTTCGAAAATGGATTTCCTAATGTAATGAAAGTTTTTTTTATTATATTTCTTTTTAATACGCTTCAGACGGGAACTGGTAAAACTGGAAATCTGTCACGAAAAAACTGCTCAAATTCTTTCCATTTCGGGTGGTATCCAAATTCCAATTTTCATCTCTGTCACTCTTAACGAATGATTTTTGTTTCGGGCCTCACATACGGTTAACCCGTCCGTGAACACCTTTATTTCTCACATACATATTTATTGAAATTTTATATCTTTATTCAATAACTACTAACTCTAATATTATATAGGGGTAAGCATTTAGATACATCTTATTAACACATGTTTCTCATTTGAATACATCTAAAGTTTTTTTAATTTGAGAGGTCGCCTAAAATAAATTAATAAATACTGTTTTACGCTCTGATTTGTGTTAGATGACAATTTTCCCTCCTCCAATAATAAAGTGTACTTAAAGGTTAAAGGCATTTTAGTTTTTTGAAATAAATAAAATTGAAATTATAGTTTTACCCTAATCTCTCTTTTCCCTCCCCTCTATCTCTTTCTCTCTCTCCCCTACCTAACCTCATCGGAGCAGGCATCATTGGAGCACCACCGAAGAAACTCCTAGAAGAGCCCATTAAAGTAGGCCAAACAACAATTAAGTATCCAACATAACTTGGAGATGAATACAAGCCAATTCCAACATGAAAGGCAATATATTTCTAATATCTAGTCTCACACATTACCAACTCATGGACAAAATATCTATAACAATACATTGCAAATCACCAGAACATAACTCAAAACCATACGTTTTTCCGGACTGCACACTCATCTTCGGAATATAGAAGTCGTCGATTTTAGAATATTTACACTAATAAAGCTCTTATCTTGTGACCGGGACGAGGTTAATTTTGAATTCTACTTCTGCTGCATGCCTGAATGGATCCCCTCGTTCCCTAACAACTCACACCAGTTGATCTCCTCCTAAGGATCCTCCCATACTGCTCAAAGAGTGATAGCCCACAAGCTCGATTCGTCCTTCCCCTCCACCCAAAAAGTCCAGTCGCTTATTTTCGGGTTTGGCCCTATTTTTTTCCTCATTCTTTGTATGAGTGTGTCCCTCCAAATAGGTACCACTACTCTGCACTCGAGGAGTACATGATCTGTCGTCCCTTCCGGATCTTCACAAAGTGGACACTAGGTGATTATTGGGAGCCCCTTCTCTGACAGGCGTGACCTAGTCGGGAGGTAAATTGAGATAGTCTTTCAAATAAAGATTTTAACTTTTGGTGGGACACGCAACATCCACACCTCTCTCCATCCTATTGCTTGTGCTGATGGTGTTCAAATGACATAGCTCTCGGTAGGCACTTCTGACCGATATTCGCCTGATTTTTCAGCGTCCCAGTACCAATGGTCCATGGTTCCGTACCTGATAGGGGTGATAGAGAAAATTCTATTTCCCGTAACCTGGTTGAACAATGCTCTTACCTTCCCTGCGTCCCACGCTCTGCACTCTGGTATGAACAGCTCAGAGACACACATGCCCACTGGAACGACAGGCCCTACGAAGATTGTCGTGTTCTCCCCTTCTATCCATGGGGTCCCTATTACCAGAAAATTTTCTGGGCCGATACTCCGACGGGCCTTCTCTCAAAAAATTGATATCTCCTCACAGATGCTTCTCCATACAAAATTCGGGGAGATCCCCAATGGAGCCTCCATGAACGAAGATTGAGGAAAATACTTGGTCTTAAGCAGTCTGCTTGGTAATGACTAAGGGTTTGTCAGTAACCTCCAAGCATGTTTCTCCAGTAGCGCTAGATTGAACTCCTTTAGGTTGACAAATTACATCCCTACCAATTTTTTGTGATTACACAGGTTGGCCCATTTACGCCATAAGATTCCCCACATTCCCAAATTTTCCTTCCATCATAATTTGTTGAACATCTTCCCGATATCATTGATTAACCTTTAGGGATACAGAAAAACCTGCATAGAATACGCAGGGAGGGCCTGTAATATAGACTTGATCATTACCTCGCTTCTTGCCGAGGATAGAAATATGGTGCTACAATATGTCATTCTCTTAGTAATTCGCTCCTTTATGTAAGAAAGAGCCCGCGATTTGTTCTTCCTGGCCATGTTAGTGTTGGGGAACATAGGATCCATTTCATAATAGCAGAAGCAATAATAATAAGCATGAACTACAATTCTCTTCTAAGAACTTATGCAAATTGATATATTAATCAAGAGAGGGATTTGAAAAGTTTCTACCTCAATATCGAATCAAGGAGTATCCCGTATCAGTCTACTCTCCCGAGGTATCTACACGAACAAGTAGATTCAAAATCAACTATAAGTGATCTACTAGAGTCACTATAGCCTAGAAGATGGGAGTGAGAAAATATGAAGAACACTTCGAGAGAAAACCCTTAGCCTTTTCCTTCACCAAAGGGTCCTATTTATAGGTTTGTGAAAAGACTGCTGGCGTGTCGCCACAGACCCCGTCACAGTCCCGTGGCGCCCCCCTGTGACCAACCCTTGGTTGTCATAGGGTCCATGACCAAACCCTTGGTTGTCACGGGGTCCATGACCAAACCCTTGGTTGTCACAGGGTCGTGACCAAAGCCTAAGTTTGGTCATGGTTTGTGGCCTCTTTCATTGGTCACGGTCTCGTGGCCAAACCTTAGGTTCGGTCGCGGTCAGTGACCAATTTGTCACTGCCTCAATCTTGTCATTATCTCTCCTATTGCTCCATGTTTGTTCTTTGTGTGTGATCCTATAGGCTCATGTCCCATTGGCAGATCGGCGTGAAATCTCATTTCACCATATCCATCATAAGTGGCCTTTAGGAAGACATTATGATTATCTAATGTACGTAAATATCGATGATTCGATTCAACCTCATGTCATATATAACATAATCCCTTTATCTCTAGATATCCATATTGAAGATAAGACATAGAGCCGTCATCCTTATATATTAAACCACTGTTTCTTGATCTGGAGATGACTGAGAATGATACCCCGTATCAACAGCATGACCACGCAATTTCCTCTCAGTCGTTCTCATCAAGTGGCATAAACATATATCGTTCCCATACCTTAATATGGTCGTTTCCGAAAGAACAGTCCCACACAGAAGCTCGACTCTCCTTGCAGACCGTCGCCCCACAAGTGCCTTCGTCCAAGTCGTCGATGCGTGCCGTCCCGTCACCGTGAAGCACCGCCACGCTCACAGCAATCCCGATCAAGAACTCGTAGGCTTTTGTGCCGCGTACATTGTCACAAAGTCAAGACACCCAAACCCCAAACAAAGGACGTATATTGTTTTCTTATGATCATTCAACTTATGAATAGAATATTACTTTAGTTGATTTTAAAATTAAAGGGTGATAAATATTCAACAAAACTAGATTTTATTTCATGAAAATAATGAAAAAAAAATTTAATCTTTATTTATTATATTACTAATCACTACATTTTAATCAATAAGTTTTAATCTCTACTATACAACTTTTGAATGTCACTACCTTCTACTTTTTTCAAGGGGTAATGACAGTTGACTACACCCAACTATATCACGTTTCAAAATCCAAGGTACCTGAAGTTTAAATAAGCGACACGTAACCCAACTTCAGTTAAATCTAATTGAATTGGTTTGTTAAAAATTCTAAATGCCCTCAATGGTTTTTATTTGATTTCAGACCGGTCAGACCGGTTTAAAACGGTATGGCCAATTCAGATTAAATTTTATTAAATAAATAATAATTAAAACAATATCTTCACAATTGAAAAAACTAAATTGCCCTTAAATATCCTTCTAATTTTCAAACTATGCCATGTGACCCTTTTCTCTGTCCCTTTCTTTTCTCTCTCACCCATCTTCTTCTCTCCCTTTCGTGACCTCCTCCAACCAATTCTTTAACCTCTCTTCTTAATGTTTTAATGTCTTGTATTTCTTGGGTGTACAAAAGTTCCAAATAATTTAACAAATAACATAAAAAATCAATTGTAGGCCAATCTCTTCCCACTATCATGTGTTCTTCTTCCCACACTCATGTGTTGTGTACTTAGAGCATCTGTTGCACAAGTCTCAGATTATGTATAATTGCATAATATAGCCAAAAACACGTGAAATCAAATCTTGAATCTTATCAAAACCATAGATTGAACTCATTATAACTCATCAGTATCTCAAATCAATGGACAAAAAATTTCAAACAACACTAAATCAGACAATTTTCCCAGAAAAAAATCGAACCACGTCGACGCACGAGAGTCCGTCCTTGCTCAGATCTGGTGTAGCAATCACATGATTCACATCTCATTCCTTGTTCAAATTTGTTGCTTCGAACCTCCATCGACGACCTAGAGAGGCCTCTGATGAGTCCGCCGCCTGTGACACCAAAGTCATCTTCTTCTCCGGCGTCAAGCACCGAAACGGCCTCTGCGTCAAGCACCTCCATCGCCGCCGCAATCCTCCACCATCGCCGTTGCGTCCACCACTCGCAACCGAACCGACGCCTCCGTCTACGAACCTACGGCTAACTTTGTTGGTTTAGTTAGTGAAGAAAGATAAGATATGAATAAAGAAGAGATAAGATTAGGTCAGGAAATATGAAAGATGTGAGATATGAAAAGTAATTTCTGATTTTAAACTTAATTAATATTTGTTTTTGGTTGAATTTAAAAGATAATGATGCCCTTTGCACATTAGTTTAAATTGATTTTTAAACGAGGATAAAATAGTAGTTTCAATAATTTTATAAAAGTTTAATTAGAACCGGTCAGACCAATTTGATTTCAAATCAAAACTATTGAGGGCATTTTAGACTTTTTAACAAATCAATTCAGATAGTGTAGTCAACTGTCATTACCCTTTTTTTCTATTACACGTCACTGCTGTAAGGTTTCATTTTGTTACACCGTTCATCACAGAGTTAAATTTGATGTAAAATTTCTATAATACCCCTATACTAAAAAAATTAAAAAAAAAATTTTTGAACATTTAAAAAAAATATTTTTATCACATAAATAATAAAAACACTAATTTCAAAAAAATTTTAAAAAATATGGGTTTTTAAAAAAAATATTAAAAAGAAAAAACCACTTTGTAACAACGTTGTTTATTTTTAATATTTTGTTTAAAAAATAATAATATTCGAATCACTTTATTATTATTTATTCTAAAAAATGAGTTTAAAATGATTTTTTTTCATTTTTTAAATACAAGAGTATTTTAGTCATTTAAATATTGAACTTTTAAATTTTATTAAATGACTAAAATACTCTTGTATTTAAAAAATAAAATAAATTTTTTTAACATTATTTTAAAAAAATTATGGAATAAAAAAATGATTTTAATATTATTTTTAAAATATATGTAAAGAATTTTAAAAAATATATAAAAACGTTGTTAAAAGTGGTTTTTTATTTTTAATATTTTTTTGGGAAAACCATATTTTTAAAAAGAAATAATTTTGTAATAAGTGTTTTAGTGTATGTGATAAAAAAAACTTTCAAAAGATAATTTTTATATTTTATTATAGGGGTATTATGAACATTTTATATCAAACTTAATTTTGTGATGGGCCGTGCAACTACTTGAAACCTTACAGTGATAACGTTTAACATAAAAAAGTAGAGGTAGTGACATACAAAAGTTGCATAGTAGAGATAGTGATCAAAAAAATTTCTTAATTCTTCCCTAAACAATTTAGGAAAAATTCCAGATACCCCTCCCCTAACTATATGCGAGTCTCACATGAACCTCCTTAAGTTCAAAATCAATCTGAGAGGTGTCTTATGTATCAGAAAGCCCCACTTTACCATTTTCTGTTAATTTTTTAACAAGTTCTGTTAAGTTTTTGTGAAATGACGAAAATACTCTTGTATCTGAAAAGTTAAAATAAATAAATAAATAAAAATGATTTTGAACTTCTTTTTTTCATATTTTTTTACAAAAACAAAGAATAAAAATTATTTATAAAAATTAATAAAAATAAAATAAAACGATGTTTAAAAATAACATTTTATTTTAAAATTATTTTATAAAAAGAAATTTTTAAAAATTATTTTATACAACGAGAAAAACAAAAAAAAGTTCAAAATCATTTTTATTTGTTTAATTTAATTTTGTAAATGTAATTATACTTTTATCATTTCACAAAAAATTTTACAAAATTTTTAAAAGAAATTAATAGAAACATATAAAGTGAGACGATTTGATATTTAGGCACTTCTCATATTGATTTTATACCCGAATGAGTTTATGTGAAACTCAGAGGAAGTTATCTGGAATTTTCCAAAAGAATTTATATTGACTAGTTAAACAAGTATACATTTTGTATTGACGTTCACTTTGATACCATCAAAAACTAAAAATAAATGTAAAGGAGTAACTCCGAAAAGAAAGTTGACTTTATTAAAGAGAGTGTGTATGGTTGGGTCCTTCAAATGTATCGTTCTAGATGGGACACGTCACTCAGAGTCAGCCACATACCTATTTTTAGTAAGTACGACTCTACACGTGTCGTAATACAAGGAAGGGTCCACATAGTGAGCAATGAATCGAGTCCTAGGACGAGGATGTGCCGACATATGTTTTCCACTGTCCCTCCCACTCAAATCATTTCACAACGACCACATATCCCAACTTTCATTTCTTTTTTCCTTTTTTTTATCTATTGAATTTATTTTTGACTAAGCAATGTATTGGTCTCAAATTATCTTTAAGTTAATGGGTTGAGATGGAAGAATACTCCAATGTCAATGTGGGTATTTTCGTGGCTAGTGCTCTTTGCTCCATTCACCAATGGCCTCTGGTTTGGAGCAAAGTATATGGGGGAGAAGGAAAGTGAGGAAATGTTGAAAATAGAGAACCGTAATTATTTATGCATTTTAAAATGTCCCATTCCAATCAGGCCGGGAACATCGTGTATTCAAGTTTTTCTGTCGACATGGTTTAGCTGCTTCAGTTATGGTCATCACTCAAGAAATGGAAAGAGATTAAGAAAATCAAGACTCGTGTGAACTTCTTAAAACAAAGCACGGGCTGATACTTGCTACTGTCATGAATCCTTTATGCATTCAATTCAATATGACTTCAAAAGTCAAAAACCATACCAACACATTCTAGACACAAGTTGAGCCACAAAACTATGTAGAGACCCAAACATCTGGCTTGGCTTTGTTCATTATTATATTTTACTTTAACCAAAACATTCCCATGTCAACCAACCGCAGCATCTCCACAGAAAAGCCTACTCTTTTGTACCCGAAAAGGCTTGTAAGTATCATAATTCCACAATCTATGTGAGTGAGGATATATGCAGCATATACAAATTACCCTAACTTAGAAATGATTCATATCAGTATGGTCCTTGTTGCTGCTCTACCTCTACCTACCAACGCCAGATTTTCGACCACCTCGTCTTCTCGTGAACATTCTTGTCGTCTTAGGTGCATCTGATTCAGAAATTGGAAGTGATTCACCACCAACACCAAGCAAAGAAGTTTTACCACCAGTTTCAGGAATCACAACCGGGAGGGTCTCTAACGGCTCTTCCTTCGGTGCCTCGGGCTTCTTGATCAGCTGACTTCCCATTCTTTCAAAGTTATGTAAACATGACGCTCCTTCTTGATTATGAATCAAAACCTCATCCTCCATCTGCACAGATCAAGTTTCCAATTAGAATATTTGCTGCCTTGATTCACATTCCTCCTAAACAAAGTGTGCTACCATTTGTGTAGGGTCAAATCAACAACCTATATTCTACTTGTTATAGGTCAACCAGAAAGAACCGTCGTTCTCCTTTTTCCATTTTAAAATACCATAAATAATAAGATGCAATTGGAGAAAATCGTACATCAACATATGAACCCAAATCACGAGGTTTATCTGTGAAGTCGAGCATATTGGGAAGTGGATTGACTTCTCCATGACTCGAACATGCACTTTCAGGCATATGACGGTCTTCCTTTCTACAGTCAGACATTGGATGAGATGAATTATATTTGACAAGCACTCTCTCCCCGTTTCTGGGAGAAGCAGTGTTCTGATCAGAACTGTTTGATGCATCACAAGGTGCATGCGAGCTCAACTTGTTGATTGAACAGAACTTCCCAGGGTGCTCAGTCAGCACCTTGTCAATGCGGGTCTTCAGTTTGCCAATCCGAGAACGCACTTCATCAATCTTCCTAAGGGTTGGTTCCGTCGAGTTATGGTCATTCCAGAATTCAAGAGAGGACCATCCATCATTAAATCCTAATTCATCATTTCCATCGATAGTCTTCCCTGAAAATACCATGATATGAGCAAGAGTTGGCAATGTAAGAAATTACAGGGTAAATTCAATTTTACATGGCCAATTTGCATGTAAACAATAAATATGTAATAATGAACTAAAAGAAGGGAACATATACAGATACGGGATCAGGGACAGTCATGTTTCTTACCTATATTACCACAATTATCATCCAAAGGTCCATCAGCAACCAGCCTCTTATCTTCTGCAAACCACATAATATCAACTAAATAACTCATTCATGTAAAAAACGGCGGATAAAGATTTATAGTGAACTTCATACCAAAATACGAGAAAAAGTTATGTTGTGATATATATGAGGCTACATCAACTGCCTCTTCAACTCTCTTTCTCTTCTTCCTCTGCATGACTTTCTTCCGTTGAACTTGAGAAGAAAATGGCAGTGTCTTTGCATCAAAACCTTCCAACATATACCTTTCATATGTAAGTTGCTTCATTTTCTCATTTTCGGCAAGTTCTTTATCATACTTCTGTGCTTGGGATTTGATTTCCTTCCATTGCAGTTCTATCAATTTACACCGCCACATTAAAGGACGTATAAACTTTCTCCAGTGATCTGTCAACCTTTTGTTTCTAGGAAATTGAGAATACAATTCATAGCAGGGAAAATTATTTCAGGCCCAAATCAAGAAGAATGCAATAAAAGACGTCAAACGAAAAGCGCAAACACCATCACTAATGGAAAGAGGTAAGAGTTCATTAATTTGAATTGTGTGTTATATAACAATTATTGGAAAAGTCCAGGCATCATGTTGAAATGCAAAGATATTATAACATCCCTCGTCTTTTACAAAATTTTCATTAGACCTAACTTTTCAGGTTTTAATTGTAATATAATAAATATCCAGAAAGGCTCTTGCAGCTCATTGCTAATAATCTTTCTCCAAGTTTGTAGCCATTGGAAACAGTGGCAAACATCTAAATATCTCCTTGACAACAGCCTATATTTACAGTTGCACAAACATTCATGAACAAGCTATAAGGGCTCATTAAGTTTACGACGTACTAGAGGCTTGATCTCAAATTTACAAATTCATCTATTAGAGCATCAATATATCTTAGAGATGATGTATCAGAAAATGCCTTAAAAAGGAGTACCTCTGCTGAAATGCTTCTCTATATCCATTGAACACTGATACCGATGCTGATGTATTCGCACAACGTAACTGTGACTCGACTTCGGTATCAGTCAACCCCGAACCTTCTTCGATGCTCGATTCAGTGTTCCCAAAAGAACTTGAATTTGAATCATCACTTGCCCCCAGGCATTCAGATTCAACCAGCCCATTGTCATAAGAAATTGTGCACGAAGTTACATCAACATCTGCACTTGCATCATGTGCCCTAGATTGTTCCTCCAGTACAATATCCATGTCATAGGTATTGTCCATTTTATTACTCACACACTTCATAAGCTTCTCTTCTGGAACAAGAGGCAGCTCATTAACACCTGTGAATACAACTTTTTGTTTGTTTATTTTTCATTAAGCACATTCAACAAAAGACTTATCAAGCATGCTCCAATTAGAGTGCCTAAGTAAATCTTTCAGCTCAGATATATTGCATAAACTAAAAAAGCACCCCTACCTGACATATTTGCTAGATGCAAATGCAGAAGTCTTTTATCCTAATCTTCAGAGGGAGGAGAATAATCCCTAGCAAGAACACAGATATCAATTCAGCATGACCACTGCCAGAATCAAGAGCAGGACAATAAGCATCAAAACCAAATGGTTCTTATACAAAACAATGAAGACATATAAAACAATATTATATTGAGAAGCATAACTATTTCACGCCCAAGCTATCAATCCCATATTACTATACAAGAGGAACAATTTAGAGGGAACTAATCAATACATGAATCACCAAATAGTAAATCAATCAAACCCCCATATTACTATACAAGAGGAACAATTTAGACGGAACTAATCAATATATGAATCACCAAATACTAAATCCATCAAACACTTTCTCTATTATGATATGAGAACACAGACAGTAAATAAAGGAACCAATCCTACAATGCAACACTTCTCTACGAACTACACCACTTTAAGGTTTCTCTTCCCCATCCTTTCTGCTCAGTGGCTCATAAAATTCCAGAAAGCTTTAAACTCTATACAATTTTCACTCTTTCAATAACTTTTTAGACCACCCGAAGAGCCACTTTTTAAGATTATCAAATTAAACCATACAGAAAAAGCTGGATAAATCTGGAGCTGCTAGAGTCTCAAAACCCTAAACAGCTTCCAAAAACCCAGTACTTTTTTCTTCTCAAAAATCACTAGAAATCAGCATAACATACACAATTGAACATTAAAAGCACCAAGATACAACTACCTCCTCAAAATTCCACACAGAATCTAGACGAAGACTAAAAAAAAAACCCACCGTTTCAAGGATCCTTCAATTCCGAAGCCGAACAGCCGGAAGAAGCAACAGCGCGCCGTTATGGATTTCCCAAGCCTCGGTGAAAGAGAAAATCTTTCTCTGTCAACGAAAAGATGAGATTTTCCCGGAAAAGTTGCGATTTCCGAGAAGAAGATGAGATTTTCTGGAAAAGGTGGAATTTTTAGAAGGATAACATAAGGAGGAAGCGGATTCAAGATCTGGGATAACAAGGATTTTGGAAAACTGAGTCTGGGTTTCAACCTCTCTCTCTCTCTCTCTCTCGAACTTGCGTGCTCTTGTGAAGATTCTGGGGATTTTTTTGTTCCTGCTATGATTCGCCAGTTCAGAGCTCGATCTTGCTGACGTGTCCCTTTAGCTGTTTTTTCCTTTAATTGTGTTCCTTTAAATGCTCCTAATATTTATTTATGGACCAACTTTTTATTAATTCTTTTTTAAATCAACTTTCTATCAATTAGTTTCCTTAAAACTCTATTTTTGTTCTTGGAGCACACGATATTCTATTTTTATTAACATTTTACTGGAAGAGTCCAAAATATATGCCCCGATTATTAGAAGATGGGGACCGTATTCACATTTGAATTCATGTTATCGGTTTTATTTTTCTAATGAACATGATTTGGGGAAGAAAATGATTTTATTGTGAAACTAACTCATTGTGAATGAATGGCATTGATGATACAATTTAGTCAAAGCTGATTCTTAATTTAATATAAATACTGAAAGTTATAGCGCAGTTAGTATTTTAAGCTCAAAACCCAAATGAATAGGCGAAAGCCTCTCGAACGATTACATGGGATAGAGCTTGTGGGAGTGGGACAAACCCCACACATAGCTCTCAATATGGATTAAAAAGCATGTGTTGAGCAAGCTCATACGTAGCAGTGTTGCAACATCTATGAATATATTTGATAGTACTGATGAGACGAGATGGAAATAAAGCACAATCATATAATAAGTCACCTATTCGATCAATCTGATTTGGATGACCAAAATCGAGCCTATTTATCACCGCTTGGGACTCCGTTTCAATCATGCTCGTTCCAACCATTCACCTCGCACCACCACGGCGCCTCCCTGAGAGCTACGACCTCCACTAATAACGATTGGAGATTTCCCATAAATCTTTTAGAAATAGAACTAATCAAAACCCCATGAGTGTTCCCGCAAATAATTTCAAAACCCTTACACTCCTCTAGATCGATCAATTGAGTCGTCTACATTAATTTTCATAACACATGAAGCCAACAGAATCCAAGGACCGACCAAGGATCTGCTTGTCGTCGGGATATCCGGCGAGCTTTTTAACCACCATCCAGCATTGATAGACTGAACTAGCAGTAGCCACAACTCGAGACGTGGAGAATGGAACGTCCTCCCATATGAGTTTGTTTGTAGCGCCCCCCCCCTAATAAGGTCCACAAAACCATTGCAAATCTGCATAATTTGGCAACATGCCTCCCCCTTATCAAACAATCAATAGTGCTTTGTTCACCTCCTTTTTCCGACATCACCCATTTCATACTTTGATGATCAATTCATAATTGTTTCGATACCTGACGCTGACAATTCATAAACAAATGTTGCTTTGTCTCCGGAAACAAACCACATAATAGGCAAGCCGAATCAATATTAACACCTCTCCCCTATAAGTGGACTCGAGTAGGGACATAATGGGAGAGAGATTTCCAGGAAAATTCCATACCTTATTCCATAAGCTATTTGGACTCGGGGCCTCCACATACCAGCGTCTCTTATGAGTTTTCTATAGGTGCTTTTAACAGTATAATTTACATTCATCTCCGACTCCCAAAACCAATGATCAAAAGAAAAAAAATTGACTAGACACAATGGAAAATTTTGAACCTGATCGGCCGCTCAAAATAATTCTCTGACCTTTCCAACATCCCAGTGGCGGATGACTGCACAGTAAAAATCTGCCACTTTCAAACTATTTGTAATCCCTACTTCTCTTGAAATATAAGGACCAACTTCCATTAGTCACGAGATGTACAAAACGCTAATGTACCCATGACCTATATTTCGTCTCACACCTGATCGTATAAGATCTTGAGTAGCCCATAATCCCCTTCATACGTAACTGAGATTAGATCTGAGCGAAGCATTCAAAAAATTAGAATTAGAAAATATTTTTCTTTCATCAGTTTCGCAACCAACGAGTTAGGACGAAAGATAAGACACCAAACTTGCTTGCCAAGTAAAGCGAGGTTAAGTTCTCTAAGCCTTAGGAAGCCCAAACCCCTCAACTCCTTATGTTTGCAAAGGTCCTGCCAACGCCTCTAAATGATATCCGATCCCCACCATAATCAACCAAGCAATCTTTATATCTCATCATAAAGATCCTAAGGATATAAAAAAAATCTTCATAGAATAATTTGGTAGGGATTGAAGTATTGATTTGATCATGACTTCTTTCCCTGCCATTGACAAGAATCTATTAATTTGTGAGATGACTGAAACCCTGATACCACGTATTAATAGCATGACCATGCATTTCCTTTCAGTCATTCTCATCAAGTGGCACAAACTGATATCTTTCCCATACGGAGTATGAGAGATAAATCCCCTAGCCGTCTTTCGCGTTCACTCATGTAATCCATAATTGAGCCAATCATAGCCCTTATGTTTACCCTTTTACAGATAACGTTAGGCAACGTCAAACTCAGATACCGACTACATAATAACTACAAAGAGATACAATAAAAAACTACGATATATGAGTATGCTCATGACAGCATCTATGCTACATACTCACCATCGGGTCGTCTAATATCATTCCCCGAATGATATATATGATCTAACTCTGGCATTCGCCTTGTCATGATCATAAAGAGTTATCCTTATACTGGTCGCTTCTGATGAATCATATATGAACAGGGAATAATCAAATGTGATTATTTTCGATTTACAATTCTACTACTATTGCTGATACACATAATGATATAGATCAAATCACATTTAGTATATTACTACAACACATTAGTAATACAATGCCTTTTTTATTTATTCTGAAAGATGATAAAACATTACATAATGTAGATAACTTTTACATTGGGCTAGGGCATAACTCTAACAACAAATCCCTTGACCATCAACTACATCCCTCATACGAATCGTCGCATAGCCAATCATACCTCTTTTGTAGCCAGTTGCGAACAATGTATATGAACATGTAAAACTATAGGAGTTTTCATATAAAAATCCACGAAGACTCCAAGGTCTGTAAGGATTCAATGATACTACGACAACTTGAGTATGTTCATTACTGAATCTATGTTTCATACTCAGGTCGGGTCGTCCAATATCACTTCCCAAGTGATATCTATGATCTGACTTGGTAAACCTATACCAATGATCCACAGAGCGTGATCAAGAGTCGTCCTCATACTGGTCGCTTTATAAGCTTTTAACCAGAGACCCATCATGTATAATTATGTGCGTATCCAAGGTATCTACTATCAGTGATTACACACTCGATGACCTTAGATGAAATTATGATTAACTTATTATTACTACACAATGATAATAAAATGCCGATTTATTTGCTATTAACAGAAGACAAAACGTTTATACATATATCGATTGGGTTATGGCACATTCCTTTCAAAAGTGTCGTAGGGACATGTGAATGTGATCTTTTCTTGATCTTCGGGGGCTACATGGATTTGGTTGTATCTACTGTAGCCATCAAGAAAGCAATAAAAGTCATGTCATGCTAACTTTTCTAACATTTGGTCTATGAATAATAAGAGGAACTGGTCTTTCCGGGTGGTGTCATTTGGTCTACGATAATCTATACATACTCGCCACCCTGTTACTGTTTTCATTGGGAACAACGGTGATCCCTCCCTTTTTGTCTACACATTAGACTAAACTTACCCATGTAATATCAAAAAAATAGGGTATAACACATTAGCATCCAAGAGCGCTACTACCTCCTTCTTGACTACCTCTCGTATCATAGAGTTGAGTCGTCTATGTGGTTGAACTAGTGGCTTGCGGTTATCTTCCATTAAGATCTTGTGCACACAAATTTCTGGGGTAATTCCATATATATCAGCCATCGTCCACCCGAATACTTTCTTGTGTCCTCCTAACATCGTTAGCAGTTTCCGCTGCTGTACAGAAGTCAACGAGAATGAGATTATAACCGACAGTGTTTCATTATTATCTAAATAAGCATATTTTAGATGTTGAGGAAGAGTTTTCAATTCTAGTTAAGGGGTGTTTCAATCAATAAGGTGAGTTCCTTTCGCTGTGGTAACTCGAAGATCGTGGATTTCTACTTGTGACCCATCCGACCTAGTGGGTATGGATTTGTGTTGGTCACTACTACAACCTTCTCTTCCGTGGTACTCCCTTCCACATATCTCACTCCCCACTTATATCTGCTTCTACTGCATTCTCCTCTTCTTGTATGCCATTCTCTGCATGTTTTTGCACTAGTCCATCCAAAATATCAATTTAGAAACATTCGTCAGGAGTATCATGAAATTTCATTTGCTTAAAGACATTGAAGATAACGCCCTCCTCTCAACATTTTTGTGTCATTCTACCCCATCAAAGTCTATTAATGCCTTAGCTGTCCTCAGGAAAGGTCTTCCTAAAATGATGGGTACTCGCTAGTCCTCCTCCATGTCGATGATCACAAAATTTGTTGGGAAATGAACTTTCCGACCTTGACGATGAGGTCTTCTACCATCCCCATTGGATAAGTAACTAATCAGTGTGTTAGTTGAATTGACACATTTGTGGGGACAGGTTCGTCTCCCAGGTTGAGTTTTCGAAATAGCGGGGCATCATGTTTATACTTACCCCATGTCGCACAACCCTCCGTTGACGGTCAATGGCCCTATTTTGCATAGAAGCTTAAAACTTCCGCGGTCTCCCTTTTTGGGAGGTGCCTTGCTCAAGAGAGCTGCAGAGCATTCTTTATTTAGATGTATCGTTTCATGGTCTCCCAATTTTCTCTTCTTAGACAAGATCTCCTTGAAGAATTTTACGTAGAAAGACATTTGCTCGATAACTTCGAAGAGAGGATGTTGATCTCCACCTTTCTTAATCCCTACAGAAACTTATAGAATTGATCATCATTCTGTTTATTTTTCATGGCATATGAAAATGGTGGGGGAGGGGGAGCCATGATGCTGGTTTAGTCTCGGTCCCCTTTACCCTCTTACCTAAAGTGGGTTTGTGCACTCGCTCGATAATAACTTCTAGTTCTGAGTTGGGTTCTTCTTCTCCTTTAACTGCTTCCTCATGCTCTGGGATTGTCATCGGTGCTGTCGCCTTAGTCTTTTCGAGTTCTTGGAGTATTCTCCCACTCCTCATGGCTATGCATTGAGCTTCCTCCCTATCCCATTTTTCTTGTTCAGTTGCCTATTGGAGTGCCTCCCTTAGCTATGCTACCTCTACATCTCGTTTTCTGAAATCTCCTTCATGATTCAACTTCAACATTGCTACAATTCCCTCTTACGTATCCTTCACATTAGGGTTGTTCATCGGGCCGGGTCGGGTGAACCCGAGTCGGGTTGGGCCCAACCCGACTATAGTCGGGTCCAGGAAGTAAGGCCCAATACCCTGCCCAACTTCAAGTGGTCGGGTCTCGGGTTGGGTCATGTCGGGTTGTTGGGCCAATCGGGTCAATCCAACACCCGATGGGCCTCCAAAAAAGGCCCAATAACTGATCTAAAACCAAAGCCCAAAAACATTATACTTCATTTTAAAAATATATGTAAATATGAAATTCATACACAATCTGCTGGAATGGAAATATACACATTGCACAATCTGCTATAAATTAAAACTACCCAATTTAATACCATTGCATAAACAAAATACAATATGCCCATTACTTGCTCTGCAAGCTATAACTATTGAGCATACAAAAATGAACTAAATGTTCATCAGACATCACTAGTCTAGTAGTACCAAAATAAAGTGAAACAATGAACAACAAGTTCAAATATCACCAATAAACTATCCAAAAACCAACATACATCATCCGACATCCATGATAAGAGGGAGCCTCAATTCTTAGCAGCATAATCAATTAAATCTGGTAAAAAAACAGGTTAGTAATTGAAATTGATGAAATAAAATAGGACTTGTAAAATTCTTAGCGAAAATAAATTATTACCTTACTCGACCTCTTCATTCTCTTGCAATATCTCCTCAAAGTCACTAACAGCAGCAGATGTACCTCTGATCTATCTTTGAGTGCACACCAATACCTCAACTGTGTTCGGTAGTAAGGCGCTTCGGAAGTCATTTAGAATCCTACCACCCGTTGAGAAAGCACTCTCCGATGACACAGATGTGATAGGTATTCCCAGAATATCCCTAGCTAGTGTAGAGAGAAGAGGGAATCTAGAGGAATTGCACCTCCACCATTCCAAGATATCGAACTTATCATCAGTACCCTCGACATCTTCCTTCAAATATTTGTCCAGTTCGGTCTTAGAAACACTTTCTTGAGTAGATCTATTTTTATCAAATGCAGCTCGATTTGTTCTCCTAGTAGGTTCCTTCTTAACCACAACAGCAGCAATAGGTGTGCTAGAGCTAGTACTTCCATGGGAAGGTGTAGTACTACTACCTACAGCTGCATTGGAAAACATACTCATTAAATAAGTCTAGCAAAGCTTCCTTTATATCCATTTGTAAGGTAGCAGCAACTTCAGGAGGGTACATAGCATCAACAACATATTCAACAACAATTAACTTGTTTCTTGGATCAAAAATAGATGCAATGAATATCATCAAGTTAATGTTTTTAACAGTAGCCCAATATTTGTCAAATTTTAACCTCATTTTCTCAGCTATGACTATTATATTAAAGTCAACATGTTCAACTTGTCCCTCTTTGATGGTTTCCAATATGTCACTAACTTCATCCAATAAAGTATGAGTTGTGACATATTTGGAACTCGATACTCTCTTAGTAACAATAAAGAAGTGTTCGAAAAACTTTATGAATTTCTTGACATATGTCCAATCTTCCTCCTCCAACATACCCAAAGGCTCCATTGTACCTTTCTTGCATTTTGTCTCTAGCTCATGCCTAAGAAGAACATTCTCACCATCATACCTTTCAAAGACAACCTCCAAGGCTACTGCAGATTTCAACATGAGATAGGCGGAGTTCCACCTAGTAGGAACATCAAGGCAAAGTGATATCTTGGCTTCAATCCCAACAGCAGCTACACACTCCTTGAACCTGTTCATTCTAGCGGGAGATTGCTTAAAAACCCTAACCGCTATCCTAATTTTTTCTACGGGGTTCCCTAGCAAGGTCAAACCTTTGGAGACTATGAGATTGATAACGTGAGCACAACACCTCATGTGCAAGAACTTCCCACCTAAAATGCTCTTACCCAACATGTTCATTTTTCTCCTCAAATATTGAACCGCTACATCATTGCTTTTAGCATTATCTAGGGTAATGGACATAATTCTATCTATCCCCATCTCATGAAGTCATTGCTCAACAGACTTCCCAATATCCTCCCCCTTATGGCTATTAATCTGGAAAAATGCAATAATCTTATAATGCAGCTTCCATTTGTCATCTATGTAATGGGCAGTAATGCACATGTAATTTATCAGCTGGTTACTAGTTCACGTGTCGGTAGTGAGAGATATCCTAGGGGACTTAGCTCTCACGAACTCCCTAAATTTCTCCCTCTCAGTAGAATGCATCTTATATAGGTCTCTTGTCATAGTGCTCCTACATGGTATTATAAAAAGAGGTTGAACTTTTTTCATAAATCGCTGAAAACCCTCATGTTGTACAAAGCTAAAGGGCAACTCATCACTAATAAGCATTCTAACTAATTCCTCCCTACTTCCAACTTGATCAAATACCCATGTACCCAAAGATTGTGTAGCCTGGCCAGAATTAGTGAATAACAATATAGATTGATTAGTGGACTTTCTATCAGGATGACCCGGACAAACCTTAATATGTTTATTCAAATTGTTAGTCCCACAATCTTTACTATCTGCCATATACACCTTAGGACAATGCTTACAACGAGCTACCAATTCACCTTTTTCATTGGGGGCAGGCAGGTGAAAATCATTCCATGCAGCACTATATTTTTTGGATTTTTTAAAGGGAGGTTTGGAAACCATACCTGAGGCTGCTGCTCCTTGCTCAACAGCATGAGGAGCAGCAGCCTGTGTAGCTCCAGGCGCGACTCCAGCCGTAGCAGCTCCAGCAACAGCTCCAAATGTTTCTCCAGCAATAGCCTGATGATAAAAAAAGGTCTTCAATCAATAATCCCCATTATTAATTGTAACAAAAAAATATACAAAAAACAGTACAATTTGAACCAAAATACTAATCCCCAATTCGAACCCGATCCCTAATCCACAATCCCCAAACCCTAATCCCCAATTCAGTAACCCCAATCCCCAATCCCTAATCCCCATTTCAGTAACACTAATCCCAATTCAGTAACTCAAACCCCAATCCCCAATCCTGAAACCCTACTCCTCAATCCGAACCTTAATCCCCATTCAGAACCCAATCCCCAATCCTGAAACCCTAATCCCCATTCAAAACCCAATCCCCAATCCCGAAACCCTAATCCCCATTCAGAACCCAATCCCCGATCCCCAATCCCGAAACCCTAATCCCCAATTTGAACCCGAACCTCAAACCCTAATCCTCAATTCGAACCCCAATCCCCAAACCCAGAAATTGAAGATGAAGAAGAGATTAAAATAAACCCTAACAATAGCAAACCTTACTCCCCAATCCGAACCCTAATCCCCATTCAGAACCCAATCCCGAAATACTAATCCCCATTCAGAACCCAATCCCCAATCCCGAAATCATAATCCCCAATTTGAACCCGAACCTCAAACCCTAATCCTCAATCCGAACCCCAATCCCCAAACCCAGAAATTGAAGATGAAGAAGAGATTAAAATAAACCCTAACAATAACAAACCTTACTTACCGTGTTCGTGACTACGGGAGTTATAGCCATGTCGTCGCCTAATTCGAACCCCGATGTAGCTTGAATCTCCAGTCTCCACTGGAGAATTGATCTGTTGGAGGGTCCTCTCTCCACCATCGCTTGATTTATAGTGATCGAGCGTGGAAAAGAAGCTCCTCCAACGGATCGATTCTCGCAACGGTCACTTGCTGGTACGAAATCGATCCGTTCTGAATTAGGTTGGGAGAGATAGAAAGTAGATGGAGAAGTCAGAAGAGACGTGTTGATGGACGACGACTCGACGAGAGAGAGAGGAGGCGAGACGAGAGGCTCTGCTAGGGTTTCAGACGAGGAAGAGACTGGTAGGTGAATCGCATTCAATGCGATAATGTCCTCTGAGGAGAGATAAGGCACCAAAACTGAATCGTCCGTGTGTATGTGTATGGATCAAAGCGCGACACGTCGACGAAGTCAACAGTCGAGATGAATCATGAACCTGAGATCAGTGGTCGACGATTGGCCACGTCGCTCTGTTGCCCAATAAGTTTATAAACTCTCACACATCCCACATCGGAAATAAATGAATGTGTGTGAGAGTTTATAAACTATCACAACTGAAGTTATGGACAATCAAAGTGGGATAGGGCTGGCTTATTGGGCTTTGACGAGTTCTTTGCGTGGGCTTCGTCATAGAAATTGGGTTGACCTGGTTTGTTATATATTTTATTCATTTTAATATCAAGGGTCTCGGGTTGTCGGGTGGCCCGTTGGTTTCACATTTCCCACCCGAGGCCCGCCCGACCTTTAGTCGGGTTCCCCATGTCTCGCCCAATTATGAACCCAAATCCGTCGGGTCTCGGGTGAATTGGGCCGGGTGTCGGGCGGGTACTCGGGTGAATCGGGTCTCCGGGTCAAATGGACAACCCTACTTCACATCTTGCAATTGAGCATCTCTTTCATGGTCTTTCCGCATGAGCTCCTACATCTGTGCCTAATTTTGTTGCAAGATTTGGGCAAATACGAGACCGGTGAAACTTGAGCCATGATTGATCGAACAAACAACAAAAATCCTCACAATGACATGGTGTTGAAAATTTGAAGTCTGATGTATTTTCGTCTTTTACTTAAAATATTAACATATTTCATCCAAATTTTTAACCGTAGGTGTTAAGTGTCAATATTCAATCCCTGAGTGTAACTAGGTATCTAGTTTTAAATATGGGTATATTTCAGTGTCTTTTAGGCATAATTGGATGTGCTTATATGTAGTTTTTCCTACACTAAAACATGACGTTTTAGCATAACACAAATGAAAAATATAGTTATACGAGACAAAAATATTTAGCGCACTTCTTAAAGTAAAAAAAAAAGGATATTTGATCAAGAGAAAAGTACACTTTTGTGCACCTAAATAAACACTTTTTCACACTTTCATACCCTACATTTTTTTCAATACCCTGAATTTCATTTTGGACATAAATTCCAAAATACTCCTAAAATTGAATCAAAATTAAATCTGGTATAATGGAGAAAACCGACCCAATTTTTAAAGAGTGTAAAAAGACGAAATTACCCTCAACTATTCATCAAATTTTCAAGTGAATGTCACCCTTTCTAAATTTTCCCCTCATTTCTCCATATCTCTGTCCTCTCCTTCTCCGGTGGCCGTCCTCTTCAGGCCCTATTCTTCGATGGCCTTCTTTTCTGTTCTAGGCGGTGTCCTTCGTCTTGGGCAGAAGGGATCAAGACGATTGAGTGATCGAGACGATTCCAAGCTCGACCTTCTTTGCCTCCGAGATGTGTGCTCCAAGTGGCGGTCCTCCGTCCCTCTCCGATCGCCTCCCTCCCTCTACCTCCCTTTCCCGCTCAGCCCCAACCCCATCCTCACCCCCTCCGCCGCGGCTACTTCACCCTCCACCACCGTCCCATCTTTTTCATCGAGCCTCTTACCCATTGTTACAGCAGTTGGGTCCTCAAGCTCGACTACACCCGCACCTCTCAAATGCTTGATCTCGCATAATCATAAAAGGAGAGAGGGGCAGGAGAGAGGGGATAAAAAAATGAATGCAAGAATTCAAAATTTTGGTGGTGGTGAGGGAGGTGGTGGTGGTGATGGAGGTGGTGGCGGTGATGGTGGAGGAGATGTAGGAGGAGGCGAGAGAGGTATTTTTTGAAAATTAAATGAATAGTGAAGGGTATTTTAGTCTTTTCATTCAATTTAAAAACATTTATTTACCTCTTAAGGGTATTTTAGTCTTTTCACACGTTAAAAATGTTAAAAACTAACAGAATGAGTAACGGTGAGAAAGATGAAATTTTTGGATATTCACCCTGAAAATTTTTAAATGTAATCATGTAATAATGTAACATATCTAGGTGTAGTCGTATGGAAATATCCTTTCAAATAATCACATTTTTCTTGTCTCGGCACCATTGTAGCTTCTTGGTACATAAATAAGTGTAAAAGAATGGAAGAGCGGTTGAATCGATAGGCACGAGAATACGTGGTGGGTTGAGCTTGATTTTTGGATTCAACAAATGAATCACACACAAACCTTAAGTTTTGTAAATATCCTCTTCCTCAATATCCAACTTCTCCTCTAATCTACCATCAATATTCAAATTTTGCCTTTTCTTCTTCTTTGGTTGGTCTTCTTGCTCTTAATTTGTAGCTGTTTTGGCTTTCTGGGATGATTCCAGATTCAGATATGCAACTCATTTCTGAGTAGCTTTTGTGGCTTCTTTGGATCCTGTGGTGGCTGCTTCTGTACAGCAAAAACAGTCTGCTACAAAGATTGGTTAGAAATTCTAACCAAAATTTTCTGCTTTTATCCTCTTTTTTGTTCCAATTACATTTATGGGTATATGTTGAAACTTGGATTTTGTGTTTGTTTATGTTTGTTTGGTGAGTGGCTTCACCTGATGTTTGCAAAGGAAAATCTGGGTACCTATGTCCCCTATCTTTTACTAATCCGAAGGACATGGAGCTTTTGTCTTATTGTTGTTCAAGTTTGTTTAGAGAGTGAATTCACCTCCAATTTAGTTGCCTAAGGAAAGTAATAAAATTGGAACCTGAGGTTTCTGTCTTTGTTAATAACTATTGGACAGAGTTAGAAATCAGTATGGTATGGGTATGGGTATTTACTGATTTCATTTTTATACTTTGCATGCAATTCATCTTCATGCATTTCTCATCAAGTCACTATTTCTTGTGCCAACTCAACCTTAGCAGCCTGAATGGAGAATATGGGGTTTTATTTGATGTATAGCTTCCACTATGATTGCCTTATCAAAAAGCAAGTGTCATGCTGCAAATTTTCAATAAATACTAGAAATTTGCAAGTACAAAGATTCTATCCACTTGTTCCTTTTATGTCTTCTTCCTATTTGCTTTCTATGCTTATGTTCCTTATCAAAGAGTTTTAGTTGCACCAACTATCTAGCTTATGATGTCTGGCTGGTCAATAATTTTCCATCATTACTTGCTGTAAAAAGTACTTTGACTTCTTTTTGTTCTCTTCCTTAAATTGTAAAGTGCTTACTCTAGAAAGCGGCATGGATCTGTTTCTTGTATATCCATAATCCTCTTTTCATTTCATTTCATTTCAATATAGGCAGCAAACACAGATAAGAAATCGCTTTTTATATGTTACTACTCAAATGTTAAGAAACTTTCTTGGATGATATTTCATTTCATGAAAGATTCAGAATAAGACCGTATACAATTTTCGTGCATTAGCATTCCCATGTCTGAGCATTAGATTTATTTATTTATCCCGCTGTGTTGATGATGTTAGAACTTAGGACTGAATCAACTTATCTATCTTTGTTCATTGTTTGCTTCTTTATATTGGTTACTAGTCATTAACTATTATAATAGGATATATGGTTTCGTATCAGGTACATAATTTCAGCCTATTCCCTGCTACCCTAACTAGCAATGGGAGCTGTAGCTGCAAAACCCGAGTCATCGAGACAGGTTTGGCTATCAGAAACAAAGCTCGAGGCAAAAATGGTTGATGCCATGAAGCAAAGGGCATCTCTTGGAAGCTCTTTGAAATCTTTCAATGGCATTATCTTGAAATTCCCCAAAATTGACGAGTGCTTTAGAAATTGCAAAACTATTTTTGAGCAATTCGGTACATGTTTTCTCGTGTTTCTTTTTTTGATAACTGTGCATAGCTGCAAATTATTGTTCTTATGATTTCTGAAGGTTTATGTTCATTTTATCATCTCTAGATGTAAACCCCTTTCCTCCTTTTTCTTTTCAGATGAGGACAAGAATGGAGTTATAGACCACGAGGAGCTTAAAGGCTGTTTTCATAAGCTTCAAATTTCTTTCACGGAGGAGGAGATCAATGATCTCTTTGAGGCATGCGATATAAACGAGGATATGGGAATGAACTTCAATGAATTTGTTGTACTTCTCTGCCTTGTCTATCTTCTCAAGGATGATTCAACTGCAGCAAAACCAGTATCCAAACAACAATACTTGTCATTTTTCTTAGTAATTACTGCTCTTTGTTGCCATATGCTAATATCATTTTTGGTATATTTGGTCCAATGAATACCAAATTGTTTCCAGTTTTGAAGTTGCCATGCTGCTCAAGACCTTAATAACATAGACGTAGGAAGTTTCTTGGAGCCTCCTATTTTTGTTTTCATGCAATACTACAAAAGCATGCACAATAAAGTTATAGCGGATCTTATGACGTGAGCTTTTCTGGTAGATATTGTTGATGACCTTTTTTGGACTTGGAGCTTGCAAGTCATTTACATTATTAACCAAATGATAAATTTGATTGTTGAACTATGAGTTACATATGGACCTAGATACATAACTGAGTTAAGTTGAGAGTTAAGTTAAGTTACGCTTTAGAGTATGTTTTGTCCATGACAGCGGTAGATATCACGGATGGGGATGCCGGATATGGAGGTGACATTTGAGAGTCTGGTAGATGCTTTTGTGTTCTTAGACAAGAATAAGGACGGTTATGTGAGCAAAAACGAGATGGTCGAAGCCATAAATGAAACTGCATCAGGGGAGCGTTCTTCCGGGCAAATAGCCTTGAAGAGATTTGGTGAGTTCCTACTCTCTCCTTCAATTATAACATTTAACATGCTCAGAAATTGATGTGTTATATGAAATTGCTCCAGAGGAGATGGACTGGGATAAAAATGGCATGGTGAACTTCAAGGAGTATCTGTTTGCATTCACCCGATGGGTTGGGATTGACGAAGAAGACGACGACGACGATGATGATGATGATAAGGTTTGAACCAAATATGCTTATCGTCTCAAAGACCTGCCAAGCACAAGGAAGGCTCTTTTTCGTTTTCATGTATACTGTAGGATCACATATATCCAATATGAATTTGTAGTGTAAATAAATTTCTGCAGCTTTGTTATTCTGTAATATTGGTTAGAAAGATAGATTCATCAAGTCGAGCAAATTTGAAGAACTCCATAATCACATGAATAGTTGAAACCCATATTCAAATTTCCATTAAGCTCTAAACCAAGTTTCAATCTTGAGTCAAGAATCTGTAAACACTTCATCATCAAAAAGCATGAACCCTTAACACAATTTCTTTGAATATGTTTCACGACCACTGCTCAAGTTTAACAAACAACCAAGACTTGAAGCAACTTGATCTTAAAATGCCATTCTAAATCTCAAGTAACTTCTTAAACTTAAAGCCACTCTAGTCCCTTGGAGCAACAACCATTTGAATTTGAAGCCCACTCAACCCTGCTCATGAATTTTCTTAGCTAAAAACATTTCCTCATTTTTGCCCTTAGATGCATTTGCGTTGGACTCATCCATCCTCTTCACAAACTTAGATGCATTTATGAAAATAGAGATATTATAGATACTGCTAAACAATTACAACAATGAAGAACAACTTGAACATGCAATAAGGGCGGAACATTGAGAAGCTCACTTTCTGTATACAGACCATACCTCAACTTTATCAGTTGCTATAAAAAAATGTTGCCTATCAATACACGGACAGACACGGCGACTGCCAAAACCACATATCTTTCTTACTATACTGTAACTAAACCTCCTCCGGACAAAGAGGATAACACACTTCACATAGAAACAAACGAGTAAGAACATAACATCCCCAGTGCCCCGGCCAATGAGGCATTGCCAGACTGTGCAACACCTGTGCTATGGGAACTGCTGTTTAATAACACACACGCTCCAGAAATCCAATTAGATGGGTGATTGATTATTTACACCCTAGTCTTGGCCCTCTTCATTCCGAGACTGTTTTGGAATGGCGACACAGAACCAGACATGGGAGAAGGAGAGCCTTCCTCTCTAAGTGTTCCATTCAGCATAGCTAGCTCTCGAAGCTGTTGTTTCTTATAGAAATCATGAGACTCAACCTAAATGAAAGAGAAAATAGACAACATCAGTACACACATGTTTCATGGAACGAATGCAAAGTTTATCAAGGTTTTCAACATTTTTGTGACTAGGCAGAAGTTACCACTGGTTTCAGCAAATCTTCAAGTATTTCACGAGCTTGCATCAGGCGAGCATCGACTATTTCAAGTGGTAGTTCTGCCTCAACTAGGATATGGAGTGGTTCATTTAAGTGTTCATACCCCGGTTTTCCTCTCATCATTTCTTCCTTTAAACCAAACAACAACATTAACCAATGGTAATTCGATATAATAGAAAATCAGGACACGTAGATTTCCAGTCTGCAGATACAAGATAACCAATTTATGTTCACTTAGGATATATGTAGCACAGAATTACCAATTGCATCTGTCCATGACTTATAGCAGACATAAATTATTCACTTGCGCAAACAATTGCTTCTCTAATTGGCAGAATCCAAATTGAAATCGTGTGATAGAGAAGAGTAGAGTTTTTTTAAAATATAACACTAACTGTTTGAAATGGAAGTGGAATGAAAGAAATGTTTCACATTTACTATTACACCCATTTATTATGATGATTATGAGTTTGGAAAACAATTCGGCCACTGATCTTAAAATTTTCAGTTTAAAATAATAATTAAATAATTTTTCGTAGTAAATGAATGGGAGTTAAAAGAGAAAGATCTAGGTCAAGACATATAGGTAAGAACGGTAGTTTAGAAGGGAAATAAGGGAAAGGGTCTGCCTGCAAGCTAATTATGTGTTTTCCGTCTTCTATATAACACAAATTTAAACCATTAAAAAACTATCTTGCAAAACAAAATAATTCAATTTAAATCCGAAAATATTTCAAATCAGACCAAATCCAGGGGTTTCAAATGCCCTTTAAGATCCTACAAGTTCTGCATCAAAAGGACTCCAGATCAAGAGAAGAATTTTGAATGGATCTCTAAGAATGGAAAATTAGTTCAACGTCATAATGTAATAATAAGGCATTGTGCGAGATCTTCAAAAAAGCACAAATTGTCATGTTACCTAGGCCACTGAAAATGTTAATGTTGGCAGTGTTATTATTATTATTATATATATATATATTAACACTATTGTGGGAATATTTTAAAGCAAATTTCAAATTCAGGAATCAGAAATAAGATAATCACATCATTACCCTAGCTGGATCCTTAATGCTACCACGCCCTCTGATCAGAACACGACACTCAGTACTGGCTTCTACTCGTTTAAGAGAGTTTCCCCTAGGACCTAGGAGGCGTCCAACAAAGTTATACTGCAGTATCAAATGATTATTAGATACTGCAAAGGAAGAGCAAGAGAAATATAAATAAAAAAAAGCACGCTAATCTTACATTAGGATATTGGTCAACAGGAATGTCCACCCTCATCGTTCTCTTAACGACCAGACCAGCTGAGCTACCTTGAGAAGTCAACCAGTTTTGTGCCGATGAAGGTTGTAATAAACTTGACAACTGCATGCAACTCAAAAGTTGTTACTAATACAGCATATTAACAGAACTATCCTGGCTCGCATGTTATCATGAGATAACATGGAGAACATATCCTCAGAGGTTCTCACATATATTGTGGAGCAGGAAAATTGTCGACAAAGCATCTAAACGCTAGAATGAATGAGTATCACATGCAAGAAGTCAACAAGCAAGATATGGATTGATGTACAAGCTAATTCGTACAAGAAAATAAAGTGAAATAAGATGATATAAAGTAAAATATCAAATGAAATTCTTCAATGACTTTGACAACTAATAGAAGTTGCATTGATTATGTGGTTGAGGCATATGGTGATAGCATCTGATAAGCAGTTTCAGCAGCAACACAAAAGGATGGCCTCTCTAGTCTGTTAATCAGTTAAATGTTATCACAAAGTTACTCCTATTGAATTAGAAACTAAATGGCAATGGGGTGACTGAAGGAGGGATCTATACAAAAAAGAATTGTCTAAGCATCTACATATCACACAAACCCCCTTACTTGATCCACAACTTAAGCACTTGTCTAGTAGAATTTACAGTTATATCATCACTATGTTATGCATGTGGTATTCAGTTCACCTCTGAACACAACATAATGAAATTCTGAAAAACTAAAATCTAATTTTCAAATATCTGGGGTCATGTTACACTCAAGCATAGCTGTCACAACATCATTGCTAATACACATTATAAGCCCTTCAATAAAAGTTAATAGGTTAGCATGATATGTAAGACTGTCAGGAATATGTCAAAAAAGCAGTAAAATTAGCTGGAAAAGAGGTTATGTTAATAGTTAGCACCCGTACTTCCGATTGAAACCGTGATACCCATCCATTTGCATCAGCTCCTCCATTTGAAAACAATCCTCCAGAAGCCAGGGGGTTACCATGTTCAAGCCCACTTTGACCTAAAAGTGACGCGTTCTCCAACAGTGTGGTTACACGCAATATTTCTGCTCCAAAATGTCAATTTTCAAGAATAAGATGTACCAGTCAGCATTTGTTATATGGTTAGCAGTGGTGACAAAATGGACGGACAACAAGGATTGTTAACTGAGTAAGTTAAAAATCGATGCTTCCCCCCAAAAATAATTTAATCTTCAGAAGACTGTAATCTATTATGTGCATAAATAAATACAAGTCACTTATTTATTATTACATGTACAAAAGATAAGGACACAAATGTCATAATACATCCATAAAAGGAACTATTTTATTGAAAAACATTTATAAATCACATGACCCCAACAGCATTAACTACTAACACATAATTAAGAACAGTTAAAATAAACTAACAATGTGACAAGATAACTCTTCCCTCAAAAGAATAAAAGTAAGAAAAGAACAAAAAAAACTCGCATTTACTCGATCACATCCCCATACAATAGAGAATAAGATCTAAACAAGCCATACACAGAGTCTTCCAATTGGACTAAAGAGGTGTTAGAAATAATTCCTCCACAGCTTCTCTTGATGGCCAAAATTCTGAAACATAAGAGGCCTTGAATAGACTGCTTGGAGTGGATGGCTAAATAGATGTTGTAAAAATCCCTCAATCTGAATTTTTTCAATGTGCTAACCAAAGTGATATCGTTCCTATGATTCCAAATGACCCTTCAACTGCGACCTCATTGCCTCAAACTAACAAAAATCATAAAAAAATAATGTAACAATTCAATAAGCAAGCTACATAGAAGGATCCACTCTCTAAACTGATGTCCTAGCTGAAAATATATAGCCAATTTCACACCCAAAGAATGAGATGGTCTAGACTTATCAATTTATTACTATGGAAGTGAATCATTTATGTATACTAGAAATCATTTTAAAACTTTTCTAATCAGTAGGCAAAGCAAATCCATGATCTTATATCAGCACACATATTGTGATACACGCAAATCACAATTAGTGTGTTCATCTATTTGTAGTATAACTATAGACTAAAATAAAAGACTATTCTGCAACAACATTTCAAGCTCTAACCTCAATATAGCCATATAAACAAACCGCCAAGTTCTTGCCACAATAAATAGAAATACCAATAGAAATCGGCCAATCTAATGAGCGTTCTCTTTTATTGTCATCCATGATTAAGAATTAAAATTCTAAGACCTTGCAGCTAACAGTGAGGTCAAAGTTTGTTTGGTAGTCCTAGGAATAACACGCACATCAGCTCACAATTCTTGTTCATAGATAACCTCAATATATTCACACTAGTTTTGTATAAACCTAATATTCTAACTCAAAAAATGGTTATTACAATGGGAATGGGGAATGACTATTCATTATATTATGCTTATTGTAAGGTGGGCATCTGAAATTCCAATGAATTAAAGGGTGAACACATTCCAGAGCTCCACTGGAGTTCACCACATTGGACATGCGATGAATAGAGATAGCCACATATACCAACCATTAGTGTTGTAGTTAGAAGTGAATTAGGAATTCTGGAAGAGAGCAAGAAAAAGGGAGAGTAGAACTTAGACCAATAGCCTTAGGATTTTTATCAGCAATGTATCAAGATTTGGGTTCAAGACCCCTTTATGAAGAAGGGAACTTATTTTTAATAGCATTAAGACTTAGAAAGCTACAAGACAGATGAGACTGACATAATTGACTTCTATAAGTTTTTCCAGTAAAATGGTTGTCTACTGATAAAAATCATAACCAACCACTTAACTTCATTCACTTTCTGTGCAGTTGATTGATACAAGATGCAATGAAACAAGTAATATCCTTTTTTTCAGTGTACCCCAACACCAGTAGGGACTAGATTAGTTCATTGATATAAATATAAGTTCCACTCCAGAGTGATTTGTTTAGTAGTAGTCAATCCCAATTCCCAACCACCATTTGTAGTTAGTTATTTGCAAATGCGGCAATCAAGTCTCCACCTTTGACATTTCATTTGTTGTTTTGTTCCTACCACTAAGTTTGTGTAAATACTGACAAGTGATTTGGTGATACTTGTGACCATAATGAATTTAGAAGAATATTAAAATTTTCCGTTCTAAACTAACCCTGATTCAATAACCGGTAGCAATTTGGCAGCACTGGAAGAAAAGGAACCAGCTTTTGACGCTCTGCTAGTAACTCAGTTAGATACCTGAAACAACAAAACAAGTAAACAAAGTCAATAATTGATTCAGAAGCAACAACAAGCAAGTAATCTACAAGTTCAGGATAATCTATAACAAATTTGAATCTAAGGGAACCATAATCGTGTTAAGCCTTAAGAAGCTTCAGTGCCACCATTTTCAACTATCAACACATAATTATGGATCAAATCATCAACAGCTGCCAGAAGACAATTCAGCAATTGAAATTTCACCAATTAGAAGTAGCAAATGAGTGAAATGTAATAGTTATAAGGAAAAAATATCAGCACGGACAAAGTTGTTTTTTATCAGAGAATAAAACGATTATATCAAAGATATTCCCAAGATGGGAAAAAAACTCAAAACACTGAGAAAAGAATGAACAGTAGGAAGAAATCAAAAAGAGAGAAGAGCAGAGACAAAGTTGTTAGTGTCAGATGCACAAAAAAAGACATCAGAGCAACAAGATCATCTTTTTCAGCACAATCTAGTCAACCAATTACCATCCAGGAGATTAAAGACAAATTTGATCTGAACAATACAATCAGATCTTCACATCACAGCAATCACCTCACAACCCATGAAGGAAGAGAATCTGGCAACCCAGATCTGAGAGTCTGGAAGGGTTTAAGAGGGCTTACTTGTCTTGGTCGGCGATGAGAGCAGAGGAGGCGGCGGAGCGGAGAGGGGCGATGGACGGCGAGGGAGAGTAAGCCATGAACCTTCCGCCGCCAGAAGAAGCCATTTTTTCCGGCGAAGAAGCGGCGGTGGCGAGTGGCTTTCAACACCAAATCTTAGCGTCGGTGCAAATTTTGTGCCACCGAAGTTGGTCGTATTTATGTGCATAGTATAGTGTAGGGTGGGTGAGTGAACAGTGAATTTTCAAATTTACCAAACTTTCTTATTCTAAATAATCTTATTCATTTCTTTACTCAACTGAAAATGAAATAAACTTTATGTTTGACTTTTGTTTTCAAACCATTTAATTTAATTTAATTTAAAGTATGTGAAATTAGTATATACTTTTCTTTTTGTTTGACTTTATTTTATTGGACTAATACAATATACACATATGAGTCGTAATTCGTGAAAAATCTAAAGTTTATTGTACGTTCACGTGAGTAATACATGTGACTATCAAATGAAAAATTGAAAAAATTAAGATGTGTATTGTTGATTCATTAATGACAGATAGGTGCAAATGTCATTATTTGCTATTTGTATATTTGTTTTTTTCATTTAATACAAAGTTAGAATATATTGGTATTTTCACTCTGTTAAATATTTAATTATCTCATTTAACAAAAATATATTGTTATGTGATTTTATTTAATTAATTACATGATTTCATTTTTACGTCATTTTATTTTATTTTTACGACTACGTGATTTCATTTTATGAATATAAAATGATTTCATCGAGAACATATCCACTAGCAATTAATCTCTATAAATAGTTGAGAGACCAAAATCTTTGAAGTTAGGATAAAAACGCAACATCAAGCACAAATTGAGGACTGAAAACAGTACGCCCGCCCAACTAGATATGACCATACTTTAAATAAAAACATTTAAAAAAGAATAAAAAACAAGTTCGATCAAACCACAATACTTCATTTCCAACTTCAATCTTCATATCACATTACAAAACAAGATCAGAACAATTTCATCACTTAATGCACCAAAAATTAAAATGCACAACAAACCAAAAATAAATATATAATTACATAAATATTAACCGAGCCAGCTCGCGAACCTATTGAACCTTAAGAAATTAGGCTCAAGCTTGATTCATTTATTAAATGAGCTCGAATTTGGCTCTAACTCGATGAGAACAAGTCAAATTAAATATTTAACGAGATAAACTCGAGCGAGTCAGTAAAAAAGGTCGGCTCACTTGGAACGCCGGAATCAAGCATAGACTACCTGCCTACATACCAACTAATTTATTAGTTACCAACCAATTGACAGTTGTTGCCATAGAATTGGAATATTCACATTACTAAATTGGTTTTGTCAATCATTGAACTAAATTTTTTTAGGGTAGAATCTACTTCTCTTATACAAGTATTAGCTGTCAGCATCCCAGTATTTTATTTACCCTCAATTAGTGGACATGTGTTAGCCATTGCATGATTTTTCATAAATAAATTTTAGAAATTATGATTCGGTACCGTGCAAATACTTCACGGTTAAATTTAAATTTTATTAAGCAATAAATATGAGCTTTCTTAGCAAAAATAAAATTTAACTAATAAATATATTTAAGAGTTGAAAAACAATTTAGATATTATTTATAAAAAAATTTCGAAGAAGACACCAATTTATTTAGACGGCATCAAGCCTATTGGCATAAAAAAGTTAGGGAGGACAATCCCCTCCCATAAGCCCAATTGGAACCCGATAAATTTGCTGCTAGTAAATGAGCGACTTTATTGTCTTCCTTTCGAACAAAAGTCATCAAACCACTAGACATGCAAGTCAAAAGGTGACGACAATCCAAATAAAAACACTCAAATAAGAATGCAAGTAATTAGATGAGATGACTTTGTAAGTCCAAACGGGTTTTATAGTGTAAATACATCATTATGACTCACTTTTTTTTAAAAACAAAGTGGGAACTTCGTGTTATTACCCAAAACTTAAAAATAGTAATTCACTGGTACTACATAGGACTAGAACTCATACTCTATTACCTTTTAACACATCTCTACCATTTAATCAACAAATATCATGTTATTGTTAGATTATATTAGGGTTAAGACTCATTAGGGTTAACCCATTAGTTAGAGTTTCCTTATTTTATATGTATTAGAATTTCTTATTATGTTTGGTTTGGATCCTATATAAAGGGTCCTCCCCTATTGTATTTGTGATCATCAAGAATATTAAAAATAATAATATCAAAGTTATCAGTTACTTATACCCCATATTCATCTTAGTTTATATCTTCATTTCTCCAACCAACATAGATCATTTATCACAATTTTCTTCTTGTGCTCCTCTCTTTTTTTTCTAACCAAAACTTTATCTCTACCTCAAAATATGCACATAAACTACCTATCATTTTCAAACTCATGAACAACATCATGTCATATAATGTTCATATTCCATTCCTTATTTACCATACCGGGTTAATTGAAGATGATTATATGAGAACAACATTCATCCAAGATGAAGATCCAATTTTCATGCATATTGAGTCTATTATCACGTATAATAGTCTCAAGAATATTTTGAGTCACCAATTGCAGCTGCAACATCATCAACGAATCCACCAATTGGTATACAAAATTTTTATATGACACTCTATATGCAACACGATTTGTCCAACTAAATATTGGAAACGACAATGATGTTCGGTCAATGATGATGCAAAAGATGGGACTACAAAATGCTAGTGAGTTATTTGTTGTCATCAGCGTAGACGAAACTATAGTATGAATATTCAAAAATGACCATTTTAGAAATGATATCACATATGTTGTACTCATGGTGTGTGTGTGTACTTTCAGGTAGAAGTTGATGATGACGTGGATGCCGGTTCATATGATTTACCTTCTAATGCCACAGACGAGGAGCCAGAAGAATTTCTAGACGACAACAATTCCCCGTCCATGAATTGTACATGGGAATACGATTTGCAACACAATCCACATGCAATATCAACTGATTTTGAATTCTCTGGTGACCAAGGTGCTGACGATGGTACTTGTCCTGAAATTTGGGATGAGCGGTCAGAATTATATGTTAGTTTGCGATTCAAAACAAGGAAAAGTGTGAAACAAGCTGTGCAGTTATACACCTTAAAAATTAAGAAGTTAGAACTTCATAATCATGCCCTCGTAGAGTTGTATTTTTTTGCAAATCTCGCAATTCTAATCCTCCATGCTCATGGACACTTCAAGCTCGGCCAGATGAATCATATTCTTTTTGGAGTATAACAACATATAAAGGGCCACATACTTGCATGCATGCGACTTTAGAGCAAGACAACACAAATATGAACTCTGAATTTATTGCAAATAAGATATCACATTTGCTTTAGTCTACTCTTTCAATAACACCTTCATTAATCCAAACTTCAATCGAACAAAAGTTTGGTTTCAAACCATCATACAGGAAGGCTTGGATGTGCAAGAAGAAAACGATTTAAGCTATATATTGTGGCTGGGACACGTCTTACCAATACCTATCTAAGTGGTTTCATGCATTGCAACATACTAATCTTGGATCAGTGGTGAAATTTATGAATGCAAATATTGAGGGTCCTCAACCTCTTAACAATTGTTATTTTTTTCAGGGTATTTAGGGATTTTAAACCGTGCATAGATGGTTTCAATTTTTTTTCCTTCGATCCTACAGGTTGATGGCACGTTCTTATATGGAAAATACAAGGGAACACTACTAATTGCAACTGCAATAGACGGGAATAAAAAAAAAATTCCCTCTTGCTTTCGCCATTGTTGAAAGTGAGAATAATAGTAGTTGGGGATGATTTTTAACTTGCATACGAGAATATGTTACACAAAGAAGTGACATATGTCTCATATCCGATAGACATCAAAGGATATTGAACGCGGTAAGAGACTCGCCTGAATGGAGACCCCCAAATGCATATCATCGATATTGCTTACGCCATGTCGCAAGAAATTTCAACACCAAGGTCCATAACACAATGCTGAAAAGGATGTTCTACATGACATATACTTTTTTAACATCATTAAGTACATTATGATTATTCATAATTTTTTCTATTATATTTGCATAACTCAAAAAATATATAATATATGTTTTGCAGGAAAAACATGTAATGTGCACAAGTTTAATAAGAAGAAAAGACATCTACGGACAATGGATAACTCAGGAATAATTCCTTTCATTGATGTTTTAAATGATGAATGTTGGTCATTCGCGCTTGATGGTGGAAAGCGATATGAACATCTAACAACCAATGTTGCAGAATGTGTGAATGGAACTTTGATTCAATACACTTTTTACCGCATGGTGCATTACTTCAATTTTCGCGGGGATTTAATTCATCAACAACTTTCTCGAGGTCATATACATGGTGATCATATAAGGAAAAAAATGGAGGACAAAATCAGCAAGGTTGGAGCATATCAAGTGAAAATGTTTGATCGAACTAACTTGATTTTTGAGGTTCAACCTCCTATGAATAATGTCCACTCTAATGCACCTACTCCCAAAACGGTGTCTTTAACGCAAAAAGAATGTGGATGTGGTAACCCATGCACTCATGCTCTTATTGCATGTAGTCACAAAAGTTCAAGCTATTCGAAGTACATATACAAATACTACCATTTGAAGAGGATATCAAAATTTTTTAAAGTGACATTCAACCCAATTGGTGATCCAAGTGAGTGTCCACCTTACGATGGTCCAACTCATTATGTTGACCCTGCCTCAAGACGACCCAAAATTGTAAGACTTGCTTTTACTAATATGATCAATATTCAATTAATAATTTATCATGGCCACTTGTCATAAGAAGAAGACACCCTTTGGTTTGTGTCTTTTGATGGAAGAGATGCAATAGTTGAGAGAGTGGCTATATAATTTGGTTTTGGGTCCCCAATTTTAACAAGTTTTTCTCATAAGATACTCAATACACCATGAAGAGAGTGTGAGAATAAAGTGTAAGAAATTGGAAGACCGAAACTCAAGAAGGGCTTCGGGATCTCCATTGTCTACTCAAACTCGTGAAGAACTTGCAATGGCTGGAGGTATATAATCTTAATTCCGCTGTATCGATTGCATGCCAAACTTACATTTGGTATCAGAGCGTGTTTGCCTATGCTTTGCGTGTTTCAAGTTTATATTTTATAATTCTCGGATTTGTAATATAAGTGATCTTTTGTTAATTCTAAGAACATAATTGAATATAGATTTTCAATACGATCGTTTTGATATATTATGGATATATTATGGGATAAAAATGGAGGTCTGGTTGGAAAGATATGGCCAAACCCGTTTCTGGGTTTGAGTCGGGTCGCGGGACCCGTTTTCTGACCCGGCTGGAGGTTGAAGACGATGATTTTTTTTATAAAAAATTTGCATGTAGCCAATGAGATTCGAAACCCTATCCTATAGGCGAAATCTTAACCACTAGGTTAAGTGGATTTCTTGTTATTATTGCACACTAAAATGTTTTATTATACACGTGAGGTTGAACTTTTCAGCCAAATCTCCCTTATAATTACCCTCTTTGATTTATGTACATAATATTGTTTTTTTAAAGAGTAGCCACAACATCTTTAGATTAACAACATATATGAATGAAAATAAATCATTAAAGTTGTGATTAATTATATTTGATTAATACAATCGATCCCACATGATATTCTATTGAACCCCATATAACTGATCGGAATGAAATATCGAAATTATATTTCCCAATTTACCCACATGAATTAGGAAAAGGAACATGATTTTGATAGTTTTATTGTTTGTAGTATGAATGATTTTATTTGCAGATTACTTTAGCCCACATGCAAGTTATACATTGATAAAATCATCTTGTATGCTTATGTTTTGAAAGCATGATAGTTAGTTTCACTTGTGTTTTATTTTTTACTACACATGTAATGTATGCAACAACAAATGATTTGAATATAAATGACCTCAAAGTCGAGGTTCCCATGCTGAATGAGGAAAACTACTCCATCTGGAGAGAGAGGGTGCTACTCGCTGTGGGAGTGGACGACATGGACTATGCCATCCGTAAGGATGAGGCACATGCCAAAAATGCTGAAGGAGAGGAAAGTGAGGTTCATGAGAAATGGGAGAAGTCGAATCCACTCTTCCGTCATGTTCATCAAAACTCACATTTCTACCGGCATTCGGGGATCGGTGGAGAAGCATACAAATGTTCCTGCGCTCCTGGAAGCAATCGATGAACAATTTCATGCTTTGGACAAGTCCTTAGCAAGTACTCTCATTGGACGGTTTTCCAATATTAAGCTTACAGGTCTTGGTGGTGTGCGTGAACACATCATGAAAATGAGGGACATTGCAGCTAAATTGAAAACATTGGAAGTCGAGATGTCTGATGCTTTCATTGTTCATTACATTTTAAACACTCTTCCTCGTCAATTTGCTCCCTTTAAGATCTCTTACAATACACATAAGGATAAATGGTCGTTAAATGAATTAATGACTATGTGTGTGCAAGAGAAGAGCCGTTTAATGATGGAACAGAATGAGACTGTAATGATGACAACTGAGAAGAAGGCTAAATGGCGTCCCAAGGACAAGGGAAAAGGAAAAATGCCCATCAAGGGAGGGATTTCAAAGGAATCCAAGTGCTATTTCTATAAGAAGAAGGGGCACATGAAGAAGGATTGTCTGAAGTTTCTCAAATGGATGAAGAACAAAGGTAAGTATGTTTCCCTTGTATGTTACGAGTCCAATGTGGCTGATATTCATGTTAACGCATGGTGGATTGACTCTGGATCTTCAATTCATGTTTGTACGTCCATACAGGAAATGACATGCCTGCGGAAACCGGCGGGAAAATGCGCTCCTCCGTTGAGTTAGTAGGGACATGTCATGTTAAATTATATAATGATTTTGTATTAACTTTGCAAAATACTTTCTATGTTCCTGGATTTTCCAGGAATTTAATTTCTGTAAGTAAACTATTATCTTCGGGATTTTCATTTACATTTCATAACACATCTATGAGTTTATTATATAAAACTGATGTGGTTGGAAATGAGATATTGTGCAATGGTTTATTCATGTTAGATTTACAAAGTAGTTATATGAATGTCGTTATGCATGTTAAAACTGGACAAAAACGATGCGTTGAAAATGAGGAATCTTCAATGTTGTGGCATCAGAGATTGGGACACATCTCCAAGGATAGAATCAAAAGATTGATACAGGATGGAGTACTTAGTACTTTAGACTTTGCTAATTTCGAGGTTTGTGTGGACTGCATTAAGGGCAAGCAGACCAAAATATCCAAAAGGGGCGCACATCGAAGTTCCGAACTACTTGAAATCATCCATCCAGATATTTGCTGTCCAGACATGGATATACAAAGTGGTCCAAAATATTTCATCTCCTTTATTGATGATTTCTCGCGATACATGTATATCTACATGCTTCATCATAAAAAGTGAAGCATTAGATGTATTTAAGATTTTATAAGCTGAAGTTGAAAACCAATGTGAGAAACAAATCAAAATTGTTAGGAGTGACAAGGGAGGGGAATACTATAGTAGATACACTGAAAATGGTCAAGCACAGGGTCCTTTCGCTAAGTTTATTCAGGAGCACAGAATAGTTGCTCAGTACACCAATCCCGGATCTTCTAGTGAGAATGGTGTAGCTGAAAGAAGAAACATGACCTTAATAAAGATGGTAAGGAGTATGCGCAGTAATGCGAAACTCCCATTTTTTTTGGGGACTGGCGCACTTAAGACGACGTTGTACATATTGAATCGTGTTCCAACTAAGTCTGTTCCAAAGACGCCTTTTGAATTATTAAAGGGTTGGAAACCGAGTTTGCATCATGTACGCGTATGGGGTTGCCCATATGAAGTGAGGATTTACAACCCATAAGAAAATAAACTGGTTCCTGGAACCCTTCGTGGTTATTTTGTTGAATATGTAGAACGATCCAAGGTGAAATTTTGATCAGCTAGTAGTGCAAGATGCCACACACAATGTTATGTATGAAGCTATAACATCGTGTATGACTTCTTGTGTAGATAACGCATGACAGTAAATATAAAGCTAAATAAACAATGACACAACAGATTGTTTACCTAGTTCGGTGCAACGTCACCTACGTCTGGGGGCTCTTAGCCTAGTGGAAAGGTTTCACTTATCAATAATTCTTCAGAACATACAAGTACCTATGATCATACCTAGATCTATACTTTATGCTACTTATTACAGTGAAACCTATCTCAGGGTCTTCCCATGAATCCAAGACTCCGTCTTGATTCCACTCTTCGAGCAATCGCCTTGCTCTGTCGATTCAAGTCGTCGTTGAACGTTGTGGTTGCGTGCAGTCTTCACTCACGCGATCATTAAACCCTCAATCACCTAACTCTCATTAGTTATGGTGATACACAATATCCTTAGCACAATCTGCAACCTCTCAGCCCGCAAACCTTCACGTCTAAGATCTTTGCAAATTATCGCTAGGAAACAATAGAAGAACCACATGATTGCTAAGGGGGTAGCCTAAGATTTTATAGCAATCGAGCATGAGTACTAACCCTAATGGGTTTCCTCTTAATCATCGTCTTTCTTCTTTCCAGAATCAGAGACGTTCTGGAATTTCCTAAACGTATTCGTACTTCCTGCAGAATCTGGACTTTCCTGATTTCCGTCGATCAGATGTTTGCCGAGATGCCGTCAACAATGTCACACAAGATGTCGCATATGATGCTTCGACATTCTTTATGACATGTTCTCTAGTTCCTTAAAAATAAGCCAATCTCTAAAACCGTCGTAACTATAATCTCCCCCTTTGGCTATTTTAAGGTCAGCAATCTTCGTCGCATTCCGCGTCGTATTTGTCGTCATCTTTTGCTTGCAATCGATCGGCAGTCATCAAGTTTTTGTTCGCGTTTCTTGCGTTTCGCGTACCATCGCGTATCATCGCGTCGTCTTACATCTTACATCTTACTCCCCCTTGCTGGCTCAAAAAGAGCCATATTAAAATCAAATAGAACTGCTGCTGGAACTAGCAGTCTCTTCTTCTGTAGCATCGGTAGAGGCATCTTGAGGAGTGTCTTCAGTAGCATTGGGTAGAGAGGAGGAATCATCATTTTCTGAGTCTGGAGGAGGCATTGACTTCAGCAGGTTGGCACAGTGCGATCTTCGCTGGGAGAGATGCTTCAGCGCCATCTTCAGGTTGACGATGTCTTCGTCAAGTACAGCTATCTCTCTTTTGAGCATGATGGCATCTCTGCTGGTCGTCTTTGTTGGAGGGGCAACACCGGTAGCTCGACTGGTTGTCGCCTTGGTGGTTTTGACTTCTGTCCTGACAAGATCAGGAGCATGCTTGCCCTCGAACAGTTTGTGGCTTACCACAATCATCCCTCCTCGCTTTCCTGCCTTATCAGTTGTCTTCAACACACCAGGGTGTTGATGGACTAGTAATTCAGAGATAAGGGATGGAAAAGCAATAGGTATCTTCACCGCTTGTGATCTGGCATGTCTAATGAGATGATCAATAACAAACTGGCCAAAGTCAAGAATGGAGCCAGTACCTATTTGGAAGATGATTATTGTCAGCTCCGGTTTGATGGAGGATGCGTGTGTGGAGGGAGCCCAGTTTTCTACTCTGATATGGAATAGGATGGAGTACTTGGATGTGAGGTCCGAGGCTGCCACAGTGCCCTTGGTAGGCCACATTCTGCTTTTGTCACCCGTAATCTCCTTGAGGACCTTGTTTAGGTCAGGAGGAGGCACAGAACGAACACACGTTCTCCCCAGGAAGGTATTAATGATGTCAGAGGAGATGTTGAAGCGCAAGCCTCTGACATATACCTTCTCACAATCCGGATCATCCGGAGTCCCAAATCCAGTAGGCAAGTTTGCAATGAATTCTTTGAACAATAGGGGTAATGGTTACCAATGTCAGTGATGGTCTTCATGAGTTCTGCCTGTTCCAGAAGTTTGACAATGGCTTCCAGTCCAGTAACTCCGAAGACAGGGTCTTCTCGGGATATGCCGTTCTCTGGAACACAAATTTCCATCATTTTGCACTGTCAGCAGAATGAAAAGACACATTTTCATACGGCACACTTGAGGTGTTCTTGACCGTCTTCAGGCTTCTTCCCCTCTTTGCTTCCTTTGCTGTAACCTCCCTTGCATCATCTTCAGTTTCTTCATCAATTAATCTCCTTTTGGAGATAACTTTCTTCTTCTTGCTGGGGCCTCCAACATCTTTTTCTTCCTTCCTTTTCTTGGTTTCTCTCAACTACCCTACCATTACTGCGAGGGATTCATTTTCCTCCAATACTTTTTTTTTCAAAGACGAAAGCACTGTGTGTGCTGTTTCTGCGGCATTTTCTGTATCATCACCTATGACATCCAGAGGTGCTTCTTCTGAGCCATTGGCTGCGACACTATTTTCCTTCTCTCTTCCTTCCAGATCGGTATCCCCATCTCTGGCCTCTTCTTTCTCAGTTTCTTCCTCGACTTTTTCTGAGTCAACAACTTCTTCTCCAACCACAGCCTCATCTGTGGGTTCAGGAGCGACATCTTTCATACCTTCCTCTTCACCCTCTCCTTCTGCAATCCGTTCTAACCCCTGACTGATTGAGGTCAAGTCTTTCTTTCCCCTTTCATGATTTATGAGATCCTCAACCACCTCTTCTTGAGGGGGGTCCTGATTTTCCAATAGCGATTCTAACAGGTCGCTATTTCTAGATGTATCAGTATTTGATACAATGGAAGAATCAATACCTGGGATACTGGCTGAGATTGGAGCCAGGACAATTTGCATGAAGGTCTCTTGGTTCCCTTGGACAATGTCAGTATCTCGCTGAGGGCCTGTAAGTTCTGTCATCGAGAAGGTGGCGCTTCCAGTTCTGATCCTTTTGGGTACTCGGGAAAAGACGGGTATGTGTGCTTCTGTCGGTGGGATTTCTCTAGAGGGTCCCTCAGCATTCTTTTGTGGCTTTAGTCCTTTGATTCGGACTCCATGTTTGTTGGTGCTGTGATTGCTGTTTTTTGGGGATCTTCGTCTTGGCCTTCTTGGGTTTGGATTGTCTACTGTCAATGACTTTCTTTGGCGCAAGAGTGCTCCTTATTTTCACCATTGTTGTGTGAGTGATGGAGTTTTTGTCACAGGGTTTGAGAGGTGTGGGAGATGAGAGCGAAGGCAAGAATGAGGCAGACTAGGTTTTGATTTTGAAAAATCAATTTAAATCAAATATGTAGGTAACAGAGTGTATCTCGCAACATTTCCTCTTTTATATGGGCTTTTGGCATGCTTGGCCCAATGGCATGTGTTGGGATTTTGGACCGGTTCATGAAGAAGTACCAACTAACTCCTCTCAAACGTTTTGCAACTTCGGTTACTTGTTGATGGTGCAGAGTCCGAGTGACGTCCTAAGGTACTCGAATCTGCTTGCTTCTAATGGTTTCGTAAAAATGTCAGCAAGTTGCTTCTCTGTATGGATGTGCTCTAGGATAATCTTCTTGTCTTCGACCAGCTCGCGAATGAAGTGGTGTCTAATTTCAATATGCTTGGTTTTGATGTGTTGAACTGGATTTTTAGAGATGTTGATTGCACTAACATTGTCACAATACAAAGTCATGGCTTCTTGTCTGACATTGTATTCGACTAACATCTGCTTCATCCATAGTAATTGTGTGCAGCTACTCCCAGCAGCGATATACTCAGACTCAGAAGTGGACAAGGCAGCACAATTTTGCTTTTTACTAAACCATGATATGAGGTTATTGCCAAGGAAGAAGCAGCCTCCAGATGTGCTCTTCATATCTGCTGTGTTTCCAGCCCAATCCGCATCACAATACCCCACCAGGGTAGAGGATGTGTCGAATGAGTATAGTAAACCCAAGTCTGTAGTCCCAGAGATATATCTAATAATTCTTTTAGCCTGAGATAGATAACTAACCTTAGGATTAGCTTGATATCGTGCACATACTCCCACAGAGTAGGCAATGTCAGGTCGACTGGCAGTGAGGTAGAGAAGACTACCAATAATGCTTCTATACATGTGTTGGTCGACGGCTTCTCCTGGATCATCGTTAGTTAGCTTGATGTGTGTAGCTGCTGGTGTCCGTTTATGTGAAGCTTTCTCTAGCCCAAATTTCTTAACAATATTCTTCGCATATTTGCTTTGAGAGATGAAGATGCTATTTTTTAGCTATTTGATTTGGAAGCCTTGGAAATAGGTAAGCTCTCCCACCATGCTCATCTCGAATTCTGATTGCATTTTTTGAATAAATTGCTCTACCATCTTTCTTGACATCCCCCCAAAGACAATGTCATCGACATATATTTGGGCTATCATCAGATTTCCGTCCTCATTCTTCACAAATAGAGTCTTGTCGACTCCCTCTCTAGTGTAGCCGCTTTAGATCATAAATTTTGTGAGCCTTTCATACCAAGCCCTTGGTGCTTGTTTCAATATGTAGAGGGCCTTCTTGAATTTATACACGTGATCAGGGGAGTGAGGATCAACAAATCCTTTAGGTTGTGACACATACACTTCTTCGTTGAGATCTCCATTCAGGAAAGCACTTTTGACATCCATATGGTAAAGCTTAATCTGTAGATGGCATGATATCCCTAGTAGGAGTCTGATTGCTTCAAGTCTTGCTACAGGAGAAAAGGTCTCATCGAAGTCGACTCTCTCAATTTGAGTATACCCTTGAGCAACTAACCTTGCTTTGTTGCGAGTGATGTTCCAAGATCATCAGACTTATTTTTGAAGATCCATTTTGTGCCAATGATATTTCCTTCACTTGGGTTGGGCACCAGTTCCCACACTTGGTTCTTCTCAAATTGAATTAGTTCCTCTTGCATTGTATTGACCCAATACTCATCAGTGATGGCTTCATTGATATTTTTGGGTTCAATCTTTGAAACGAAGCATACATTACCTATCATCTCGTTGTAGTTCATCGGATTTTTTGTCCGAGTCCGTATGCCTTCATTTAGGTCTCCAATTACTCCAGAGATAGGATGATTAGCCTGGATTCTTCGTGAGGGGTTCTTGTTGTTGGCTTCAGGAACTGTCTCATTGTCATTGACGCTTGGACTAGCATCATTGTCTTCTGACTTGTTACTAGCATCTTCACTGGCATCAGCAATAGCATCCTTCCGTACATTGTTTGGATAGGCTCTTTCTTCGTCTGTCGCATCTTCTGGGCATCTTCACAGTCATCATCAACAACAACATTGATTGATTCCATCATAGTCTTGGTCCGTTTGTTGAAGACCCGGAACGCGCGACTATTCCTTGAGTAGCCAAGGAAGATGCCTTCATCACTCTTTGGATCAAGTTTCCAACGAGGTTCTCTATCAGCCAGAATATAACAAGTGGATCCAAAAACATGGAAGTACTTAACATTGGGCTTTCTCCCCCTCCATATTTCATAATGAGTTACTGACATACCTGGTCGAAGAGTTACTCGATTGTGGATATGGCAAGTAGTGTTAAGTGCTTCTGCCCAGAAGTGAGTTGGTATGTCCTTGGCCAGCATCATAACTCTAGCCATCTCCTGTAGAGTCCTGTTTTTGCGCTCAACAATGCCATTCTGTTGGGGAGTGATCGGTGCTGAGAACTTATGGGAAATTCCTTCTGAGTTGCAGAATTCTTCAAATCTGCTGTTTCTGAACTCTCGACCATGATCACTTCGGAGACAAATTATTTTTCCAATTGTCTCCCCTTTTTCTCGATGGACCTGGATGCATAAATTTTTGAAGATCGAAAAGGTATCTGATTTGTCACGAGGGAAATCAACCCATGTGTATCGTGAGTAATCATCTACACACACAAAGACATAACGTTTTCCTCCAAGACTTTCAACTTGCATTGGCCCCATGAGGTCAACGTGTATAAACTCAAGCACTCGAGAGGTGGTGATATGCTGTAGCTTTTTGTGTGACATCTTAGTTTGCTTTCCAATCTGACATTCTCCGTAGATCTTTCCTTCCACGATTTTCAGGTTTGGAATTCCAGTAATGGCCTGTTCTGAGATTGCCTTCTGCATACTTCTAAGATTTAGATGTCCAAGCTTTCTGTGCTACAGTTTGGTTTCTTCTGCTTTGGAGACCAGACACTTTGACGCTTCGATATGTGATTCGGGCGACCAGATGTAACAATTATCCATTAAGCGGATTACTTGTAGAATAGTGACTTGATCGAAATCTTTTACTATACAGGCTTCTTTAGTGAATTTCACTTCTGAACCCAGATCACAGATCTGGCTGATGTTAGTCGTGCAAGATGCCACACACAATGTTATGTATGAAGCTATAACATCGTACTTCTTGGGTAGATAACGCAGGACAGTAAATATAAAGCTAAATAAACAATGACACAGTAGATTGTTTACCCAGTTCGGTGCAACGTCACCTACGTCTGGGGGCTCTCAGCCTAGTGAAAAGGTTTAACTTATCAGTAATTCGTCAAAACATACAAGTACATATGATCATCCCAAGATCTATACTTTATGCTACTTATTACAGTGCAACCTATCTCAAGGTCTCTCCCTGAATCCAAGACTCCGTCTTGATTCCACTCTTCGAGTAATCGCCTTGCTCTGTCGGTTCAAGTCGTCGCTGAACGTTGTGGTCGCGTGCAGTCTTCACTCACGCGACAAGTAAACCCTCAATCACTTAAACTCTCACTATTTATGGTGATACACAATATCCTTAGCACAATCTACAACTTCTCAGCCCGCAAACCTTCACGTCTAAGAGCTTTGTAAATTATTGCTAGGAAACAATAAAAGAACCACACGATTGCTAAGGGGGTAGCCTATGCTTTTATAGCAATCGAGCATGAGTACTAACCCTAATGGGTTTCCTCTTTAACACCTTCTTTCTTCTTTCCAGAATCGGAGACGTTCTGGAATTTCCTAAACGTATTCGTATTTCTGCAGAATCTGGACTTTCCTGATTTCCGTTGATCAGGATGTTTGCCGAGATGCCGTCAACAATGTCACATAAGATGTCGCATAGGATGCTTCGACATTCTTTATGACATGTTTTCTAGTTCCTTAAAAATAAGCCAATCTCTAAAACCGTCGTAACTACACAAGGGATACAGATTTTACTGTCCATCTCATACCACAAGGATTGTGGAGTCGAGAAATGCGAAGTTTCTTGAATATGATTTGATCAATGGGAGGGATCAGTTGCAAAGCCCAAATGCGAGAACTATTATTGAGCAACCACCTACACCAATCGATCAAAACGTTGTTATAAGAAACCAATCTCAACCTCAAGTTGAGAATGAACAACAACTTCCACATGATACTCATGATCCGGTAGATCAAGTTGTTCCGGAAGAACCTTTGGTTCATGAACAACTAGTTGGTCAACATGATCCTCAGGAAAATGTTGGTCTAGCATTAAGGTCTACTATAATAAGAAGATCAGCAATACCTGAGGACTATCATGTGTATCTATAAGAATTGGATTCAAATGTCGGAGCCGAAAATGATCTTGAGACATTTACCCAAGCCATTAGTTGTTATAAGTCGAATAAATGGTATGAAGCTATGAATGATGAATTGAATTCGATGACATCGAATGATGTTTGGGATCTGGTTGAGTTACCTGAAGGGACGAAAGCCGTTGGATGTGAATGGTTCTTTAAGATCAAGAAAGATTCATCCGGTCACATCGAAAGGTATAAGGCCAAACTAGTTGCCAAAGGATTTAATCAGAAGGAAGGAATCGATTACAAGAAAACTTTTTCTCCTGTATCTAAGAAAGATTCACTTCGGTTTATCATGACTTTGGTTGTGTACTTTGACTTGGAACTGCAACAAATGGATGTCAAAACGTTTTTTCTAAACGGAGACCTAAAGGAGGAGGTATACATGAAACAACCTGAAGGATTTCTCTCTAGTAAAGGTGAACATTTAGTTTATAAGCTTAAGAGATCCATCTACGGTTTAAAACAAGTTTAACGACAATGGTACTTGAAGTTCCATTATGTTATTTCTTCATTTGGTTCCGAAGAAAATGTCATGGATAATTGCGTATACCAGAAGGTTAGTGGGAGCAAGACTTGTTTCTTGATATTGTACGTAGTTGATATTCTGCTTGCTGGAAATAATAGGGATATGATATTTGAAGTGAAGCCGTTTCTATCCAAAAACTTTGATATGAAAGATTTAGAAGATACATCTTACGTCATTGGGATACAGATACATCGCAACAGAGAACTTGGTTCTCTGGGCAAGTCTCAAGATACATATATCAACAAAGTTTTGGAAAGATTTCGTATGGCAGACTGTTCACCCTATGTAGCCACTATTGAAAAAGGCGACAAATTCAGCTTAAGCCAAATTCCGAAAAATGACATGGAACGGGAACAAATGAAGAATATTCCCTATTCTTCAGTCGTTGGAAGCCTGATGTATACCCAAGTTTGTACCAAACCTGATATCGCATTTGTTGTGGGCATGCTGGGAAGATATCAAAGTAATCCAGACATTGAGCACTAGAAGGCTGCTAAGAAGGTATTACGATACCTTAAGGGGACTCGTGATTACATGTTAGTATACAGACGAAAGAAAAATTTGGAAGTGGTCGAATATTCTGATTCTAACTTTGCTGAATGGGTTGATTCACAAAGATCAACATCTGGATACATTTTCATTTTGGCCGGTGGAGCTGTTTCATGGAGAAGTGCAAAACAGTCCTTGACTGCTACTTCTACCATGGAGGCCGAGTTCATGTCTTGTTTCGAGGCTACTTCTCACGGTGTATGGTTCAAGAGTTTAATCTCCAAGCTAAGAATAATGGATTCAATCAACAGACCCCTGAAGCTGTATTGCGATAATTCAGCTGCTGTCTTTATGACCAAGAATAATAAAAGTGGAAGTCGAAGTAAGCACATCAACATCAAGTACTTGGCCATAAGAGGCCGCGTGAAAGACAAAACGGTTATCGTCGAGCATATCAGTACCGATTTGATGATAGCAGATCCTCTGACTAAGGGCATGCCACCAGAAAAATTCAGAGACCATGTAATAAGTATGAGACCTGGATCTCAGTTATAAACTTGTATTATTGTGGAATAATTTTTTGTCTTTTGGAACTCTTAATCGTTATAAGATGATTATTATTATTACTGTTAAGTGCACATTTAGTATTGATTAAATTGGTTAATCATGAATCATCCATTAAGTTTGGACCTAGAATAAACATTGGGTTTATTCATACAGTTTGAGAGTTATACGCATGTGATACATGGAAGGTATTACTTCATTATATTAGAGGGACGTACCGTCATGATTCATGTGTCTGATTTCTCATTTTGGCGTTGTGACAATTGTATATTGATCAATTACTAGAGAGGAATCCTTCAGGTTGTTTCATGTATACCTCCTCCTCTAGGTCTCCGTTTAGAAAAGCCGTTTTGACATCCATATGTTGCAGTTCCAAGTCAAAGTACGCAACCAAAGTCATGATAACCCGAAGTGAATCTTTCTTAGATACACGAGAAAAAGTTTCCTTGTAATCGATTCCTTCCTTCTGATTAAATCCATTGGCAACTAGTCTGGTCTTATACCTTTCGATGTTACCGGGTGAATCTTTCTTGGACTTAAAGACTCATTTACATCCAACAGCTTTCGCCCCTTCAGGTAACTCGACAAATTCCCAAACATCATTCGATGCCATCGAATTCAATTCATCATTCATACCTTCATACCATTTATTCGACTTATTACAACTAATGGCTTGGGTAAACGTCTCAGGATCATTTTCAGCTCCGACATTTGAATCCAATTCTTGTAGATACACATGATAGTCCTGAGGTATTGCTACTCTTCTTATTCTAGTAGAACTTAATGCTGGACCAACATTTTCCTGAGGATCATGTTGACCAACTAGTTGTTCATGAACCAAAGGTTCTCCCGGAACAACTTGATCTACAGGATCATGAGTAGCATGCGAAAGTTGTTGTTCATTCTCAACTTGAGGTTGAGATAGGTTTCTTATAACAAAGATTTAATCATTGGTGTAGGTGGTTGCTCAATAATAGTTCCCGCATTTGGGTTTTGCAACTGATCCCTCCCACTGATCAAATAATATTCAAGAAACTTTTCATTTCTCGACTCCACAATCCTGGTGGTATGAGATGGAAAATAGAATATGTATCCCTTGGATCGTTCTGCATATCCAACAAAATAACCACTAAGGGTTCTAGGATCATGTTTTTTTTCTTGTGGGTTGTAAATCCTCACTTCAGATGGGCAACCCCATACGCGTACATGATGCAAACTCGGTTTCCAACCCTTTAACAATTCAAAAGGCGTCTTCGGAACAGACTTAGTTGGAACACGATTCAATATGTACACTGTCGTCTTAAGTACGCCAGTCCACAAAAACAATGTGAGTTTTGCATTACTGTGCATACTCCTTACCATCTCCATTAAGGTCCAGTTTCTTCTTTCAACTACACCATTCTCACTAGGAGATCCGTGATTGGTGTATTGAGCAACTATTCCGTGCTCCTAAAGAAACTTAGCGAAAGGACCCTGTGCTTGACTATTTTCTATATCTACCGTAGTATTCCCCTCCCTTGTCATTCCGAACAATCTTGATTTGTTTCTCATATTGATTTTCAACTTCAGCTTTGAAAATCTTAAATACATCTAATGCTTTACTTTTATGATATAAATCATCATTAAAAGAGATGAAATATTTTTGATTTTTGAGGTTCAACCTCCTATGAATAATGTCCACCCTAATGCACCTACTCCCAAAACGGTGTCTTTAATGCAAAAAGAATGTGGATGTGGTAAGTTTCAAGAATTACATTACCCATGCACTCATGCTCTTATTGGCTGTAGTCACAAAAGTTCAAGCTATTCGAAGTACATATTCAAATACTACTATTTGAAAAGGATAGCAAAAGTTTTGAAAGGGACATTCAACCTAATTGATGATCCAAGTGAGTGTCCACCTTACGATGATCCAACTCATTATGTTGACCCCGCCTCAAGAAGACACAAAAGACGACCCAAAAATAGAACTTGAAATGAAATGGATGTGAAGGACTCCACTTCAACAAACAAGTATTCAAAATGTCATATTTCGGGTCACAACAAGAAAAGTTGTCCAACCATACATTAATAAGGACGAACTACACATTGATGAATGTTATTGTATGAGTCGTGTACTTGAACTAAATTACACATATAGAGCAAATCAAAGGTTTGTACGGTTTTTAAATAAGCAAAAGATTGTATGTGATTCAAGTGAGAACCAAGAGTTGTGTAAGAACTCGTGAGAACTACTCAAATATAACGAGGGGGCGTGTATTTTTCTATACCTTAGAGTGGAAAGTGTTACCCGTCGAGGGGAGGGCTGTTACGAGGGATAGACAGAAAAAAAAAGTTTTTTTTTTGTTCTGTCATAATGATGTTATGAAAATACATGTCATAATATTGGAAATACGGTTTTAAAAATACATGACATAATAATGGAAACACATGACTTAATAATGAAAATACATGACATAATAACGAAAACACGGTTCTCACAAGTTCGCACAAGACCTCCTAGTTTGCATGAGATCATGAACCTATAAATATAGGGGCTGGTTCGGCTGAGAACCAAAGGTGCAGTGAAAACATGAGAACACTGGACATTCACTTATTTACATTTAACATTCACTTATTTACATTAAACATTCACTTATTCTCTTGGACATTCACTTTCATTAGACATTCACTTATTTTTCGTTGGACATTCATTTTCATCCGATATCACTTACTTTCATTGGATAATCACTTATTTCCGTTGGCAAAATATAGGTTCTCAGGTTCTAAATAAGAGTTTGGTTCTCACCTAATCCATCCTCTATATATATATAATGTGTAGTTAAATTTATAAAAATGAGTACAAATATAAACAAATTATGATTAAATAAATAACATGATGAAGATGCTAATATGAAACAAGTGAGGAAAGTATTAAGTTAAATTTTGCTAAATTAGTAGAATTGCTTATGGAGACCAATTTTTTTTTCAAAGAGCTTGACTTCTAAAGGGGACTTAAAGGTATTTATGAAATTCAAGTGAGCTTATTACCGTGTTGGTTTATGCGCAATTGGTAAAGCTTTGATGATGGGCAGGTTAGGCAAGAGTTCGAATCCTGAAAAATTGAGAATTGAAAATATATGATGAGAAAATTGAAAATGATCTTGAAAGGGAAGCTAGATGACTATTATAACCTTTACCGTGGACTACTTCTGCTCAGTACAAAATTTAATTACCCTGTAAAATATTAATTGTAGTTACGACGGTTTTAGAGATTGGCTGATTTTTAAAGGAACTGAAGAACATGTTACAAAGAATGTTGAAGCATCTTCTACGACATCTTCTGTGACATTGTTGATGGCGTCTCGGCAAACATCCTGATCGACAGAAATCAGGAAAGTGCAGATTCGGCAGAAAAGCAAGAAGACGATTAGGAAAGTGCAGAACGACTCCTAATCTGAAAAGAAGAAAGACGGCGATTAAGAGGAAACCCATTAGGGTTAGTACTCATCCACGATTGCTATAAAAGCTTAGGCTACCCCCTTAGCAATGGTGTGGTTCTTTATTTGTTTCCTAGCAACAATTTGCAAGGTTCTTAGACGTGAAGGTTTGCGGGCTGAGAAATTGCAGATTGAGCTTAGGATGTTGTGTATCACATAACTATAGAGAGTTAGGTGATTGAGGGTTTTTTCTAAAGTCGTGAGTGAAGACTGCACGCAACCACCAAGCTTGAAGAAGACTTGAAGACGACAGAGCAAGGCGATTGCTCGAAGAGTGGAATCAAGACGTTCTTGGATTCAGGGGGAGACCCTGAGATAGATTGCACTGTAAGACGTAGCATAAAGTATAGATCTAGGGGTGATCACAGGTACTTGTATGTTCTGACGGATTACTGATAAGTGAAATCTTTCCACTAGGCTGAGAGCCCCCAGACGTAGGTGACGTTGCACCGAACTGGGTAAACAATCTGCTGTGTCATTACTTATAGCTTTATATTTACCGTCCTGCATTATCTACGCAAGAAGTCAGACACAACGTGATAGCATCCTGCGTAACATTGTGTGTGGCATCTTGCACGACTAGTTGATCAGAATTTCAATTGGTATCAGAGGAGGCACCTATAGCTTTAGGTGAAGATCCTAAACAAATATTTTGATCAAGATGGACAATACCAGAGAAGGAGGATCCATAAATCGACCACCTGTTCTAGATGGAAGCAACTATGGCTATTGGAAGGCTCGAATGTGTGCCTTCATGAAGTCACTAGACAACAAGACATGGAAGGCTGTACTCAATGGTTGGAATGCACCACAACTCAGTGACAGCGATGGCAACCCTATCGGCCCAAAACCAGAAAAAGACTGGACTGATGATGAAGATGAAGAATCATTGGGAAATTCTCGAGCTCTGAATGCTATCTTCAATGGTGTTGACAAGAACGTATTCAGACTAATCAACACATGCACAACTGCAAAATAAGCATGGGACATCCTGGCCGTTGCATATGAAGGAACAACTAAGGTTCGAGAACAAAAGCTGCAATACCTGACTACCAACTTCGAAGCCCTCATCATGAAAGAAGACGAATCAATTGCAGATTTCAATGTTCGTATTCGTGATCTAGCCAATGAATCCTACTCTCTGGGAGAACCAATGTCTGATGAAAAATTGGTAAGAAAAACCCTGCGTGCTCTTACCCCTAGGTTTAAGATGAAGATCACAGCAATTGAGGAAGTTCATGACCTCAAGGTCTTGAAATTTGATGAGCTGATGGGGTCTCTAATGACCTATGAGTTGTCTCTACCCAACATCGACAAAAGGAACAAAGGAGTTGCTTTCAAAAGCTCAACACACAAGCAACCAGATCCCGAGGATTCCGATTCTGATGAAGACATCGATGCTACAATGGCCCTTCTCACAAAAAATTACAACAAAGCCATGAGAAGATTTAGTCGAATGGGTGGACGAAATGTCACAGCAAATGCCAGAAACAAAGCTCCACAAAAAGCTCAAGTTGGAGGAAGTCTTGACAGACCAAACAGGAGTGGGGAAGAAAACAAAAACAAAGGACTTCAATGTCATGAATGTGAAGGATTCGGCCACCTCCGTAGAGAATGTCCAAATTTCCTCAAACAACAAAAACGAGGATACAATGCCACTCTATCAGATGATGACAATGAAGATAGCGGATCTGAAGAGGTAAGCAACTTTGTTGCATTCACTACTACTACTCCTGCATATAATGTTGATAATGCTGTCAATATCAATGATGATCCAACTCCAAATGAGAATTGGACTAAAGAGCAACTCGTCGAGGCATACAAAGGCTTGCATACCAGATGGATCAAGGAAACTCTGATACTTGATCAACAAGGCGAAAGGATCATTAGTCTTACCAGCGACAAGTCTAGATTTCTAGAAACGATCGTGGAGCTGAAACGAGAGATCACCAGACTTAATGGAGAAATTAGTCTCATGACTAAGTCGGTAAAGATGATGAATCCGAGCACAGAAAGCCTTGACAAGATTTTATCGGTGGGAAAACAGTCCAAAGATACGACGGGACTAGGGTACACACATGCTGTCCCCTCAACAGCAGTGACAAAATTTATCCCACAACAAGCCATGGCTGACAAGAAACTAATGGATGCCCCAACACATCCTACAGGACGACCTACAACAAAAGCCATAACATCGTCTACAACCTGCTCTTGTCAAGAAACTGTCAGAAGACATCCTCCACGCAGACAACAAAGCTACAGAAGACCAGCTTATCAATATCAATGGATATGTCATTACTGTGGTCAACCAGGTCATATCAGACCTTTTTGTTTTCAACTTCTTGAAAGGAAGCAAGCTCAGCTACCACAAAAGAAATATCAAAGGCATCTCTCATCTCCTCCGAAGACATCCCGCCTTGAATGGAGACCTAAGAACCTGGTCTATCGAGCTAATGTTGCATATACATCCTTAAGTGCTTCAACAAACAAGGACTGGTATCTCGACAGTGGATGCTCTCGACACATGACAGGTACTCCAGATTTTCTCTCTGATCTTAAACTATATACAAACTGCTTTGTTACGTTTGGAGATGGGATTCGAGCTCGAATTATCGGAAAAGGAGTACTTAAGCATCCAGGAGCCACCTGCCTGACTGAAGCATTACTTGTAGAAGGACTTAAAGCAAACTTGATTAGCATCAGTCAGATCTGTGATCAGGATTCAAAAGTGAAATTCACAAAAGAAGCCTGTATAGTTAAAGACTTTAATCAAGTCACTATTCTACAAGGAGTTCGCTTAACGGACAATTGCTATATCTGGTCTCCCGAGACACATATTGAAGCGACCAAGTGTCTTGTCTCCAAAGCAGAAGAAACCAAACTATGGCACGGAAAGCTTGGACATCTAAATCTTAGAAACATGCAAAAGGCAATCTCAGAGCAGGCAATCACAGGAATTCCAAACCTGAAAATAGTAGAAGGGAAGATCTGCGGAGAATATCAGATTGGTAAGCAATCCAAGATGTCACACAAGAAGCTACAACATATCACCACCTCTCGGGTACTTGAGCTGATAAATGTTGACCTCATGGGACCAATGCAAGTCGAAAGCCTTGGAGGAAAACGATATGTCTTTGTATGTGTAGATGATTACTCACGATACACTTGGGTTGACTTTCCTCGTGACAAATCAGACACCTTCTCGATCTTCAAAAATCTGTGCATACAGGTCCAACGAGAAAAAGGAGAGACAATTGGCAAAATCATCCGTCTTCGAAGTGATCATGGTCGAGAGTTCGAAAATAGCAAGTTTGCAGAGTTCTGCAACTCGGAAGGGATAGCTCATGAATTCTCGGCACCAATCACTCCCCAACAAAACGACATTGTTGAGCGCAAGAACAGGACTCTACAGGAGATGGCGAGAGTTATGATGCTAGCTAAAGACATACCAACTCACTTCTGGGCAGAAGCACTTAACACTGCTTGCCATATCCACAATCGAGTCACTCTCCGACCAGGTATGCCAGTAACTCATTATGAAATATGGAGGGGGAGAAAGCCAAATGTTAAGTACTTCCATATCTTTGGCTCCACTTGTTATATACTGGCTGATAGAGAGCCTCGTCGAAAGCTTGACCCAAAAAGCGATGAAGGCATCTTCCTTGGCTATTCAAGGAATAGTCGCGCATACCGAGTCTTCAACAAACGAACCAAAACCATGATGGAATCAATCAATGTTGTTGTTGATGATGACTGCGAAGATGCCTCAGAAGACACGACGGACGAAGACGGAGCCTATCCTCCCAACAATGTCAGGAAGAATGTCCTTACTGATGCTAGAAAAGATGCCAGCAGTAAAACAGAAAGTGATGATGCTAGCCCAAATGTCGATCATGACAAAGGAGTCCCTGAAACCAGCAACAAGAATCCCTCGCGAAGGATCCAGACTAATCATCCTATCTTTGGAGTAATTGGAAATCTGAATGAAGGCATACGGACTCGGTCAAAAGCTCCTGAAGACTACAACGAGATGATAGGCAATATTTGCTTCGTTTCAAAGACAGAACCCAAAAACATCAATGAAGCCATCAACGATGAGTATTGGGTCAATGCTATGCAAGAAGAGCTGATTCAATTTGAAAAAAGATCAGGTATGGGAACTAGTGCCCAAACCAAGTGAAGGAAAGATCATAGGCACTAAATGGATCTTCAAGAACAAAACCGATGAGCTTGGCAACATCACTCGCAACAAAGCCAGGTTAGTTGCTCAAGGGTATACTCAAATTGAGGGAGTCGACTTCGATGAGACCTTTGCACCTGTGGCAAGACTTGAAGCAATCCGTCTCCTACTAGGGATATCATGCCATCTACAGATAAAGCTCTACCAGATGGATGTCAAAAGTGCGTTTTTGAATGGGGATCTCAATGAAGAAGTATATGTGTCACAACCCAAAGAATTTGTTGACCCTCACTATCCTGATCATGTGTATAAACTCAAGAAAGCTCTTTATGGGTTGAAACAAGCACCAAGGGCTTGGTATGAAAGACTCACAAAATTCCTCATCCAAAGCGGCTACACTAGAGGGGGAGTCGACAAGACCCTATTTGTGAAGAATGAAGACGGGAATCTAATGATAGCTCAAATCTATGTCGATGACATTGTGTTTGGAGGGATGTCAAGCAAGATGGTAGAGATATTTATTCAATAGATGCAATTAGAATTCAAGATGAGTATGGTGGGAGAGCTTACTTATTTTTTAGGCTTCCAAATCAAACAACAAAATGATAGCATCTTCGTATCTCAGAGCAAATATGCGAAGAATATTGTCAAGAAGTTTGGGCTAGAGAAAGCCTCACATAAAAGGACACCAGCAGCTACACATGTCAAGCTAACTAAAGATGATCCAGGAGAAGCTGTCGACCAACACCTATACAGAAGCATCATCGGTAGTCTTCTCTACCTCACTGCAAGTCGACCAGATATTGCCTACTCTGTAGGAGTATGTGCAAGATATCAAGCTAATCCTAAGGTCAGTCATCTCTCCCAAGCCAAAAGAATTATTAGATATATCTCTGGGACTACAGACTTGGGCTTGTTATACTCATTCGACACATCCTCTACCTTGGTGGGGTATTGTGATGCCGATTGGGCTGGAAACACATCGGATAGGAAAAGCACATCTGGAGGATGCTTCTTCCTTGGCAACAATCTCATATCATGGTTTAGTAAGAAGCAAAACTGTTTTGCCCTTTCCACTGCCGAATCGGAGTATATTGCTGTTGGGAGTAGCTGCACACAACTACTTTGGATGAAGCAGATGTTAGTCGAATACAATGTCAGACAGGATGCCATGACTTTATATTGTGATAATGTCAATGCTATCAACATCTCCAAAAATCCTGTCCAACACAACAAGACCAAACACATTGATATTAGACACCACTTCATTCGAGAATTGGTCGAAGACAAGAAGATCATCCTAGAGCACATTCCTACAGAGAAGCAACTTGCTGATATTTTCACAAAGGCATTAGATGCAAGCAGATGCAAAAGGCTCCAGAAGCACAGTAGCCCCAGAGAAAGCCACCGAGTCAAAGAAAGCTGAAGCAAAAGGCTCCAGAAGCAGCAAAGCGAAAACAAACAAGCATGGAGTACGGATTAAAGGGCCAAAAACCCTAAAGAAGTCAGAAGAAATCCCCAAGGATGCTTCACCGGAGAAAGCTCCAATGCCAGCCTTCACTCGAGTTCCCAAAAAGTCTCGGACCGGAAGCACTGCATTCTCAATGTCTGACCTAACTAGGCCAGAAAGGGAGAATGATCTTGGCCAGGAAAATCGAGAAGCCTCCATGCAAATCGTCGCAGTTCCAACACCAACAAACATCCCAGGTAACGATTTCTCTGCCGATACCTTTAGGAACAGTGATTTGTTGGAATCACTGCTGGAAAATCAGGACCCACCTCAAGAAGGTGTGGTAGAGGAACTAATAAGTCCGGAAGGAGAAAAGGAGGATCTGACTCCGGTCAGTCATGGGTTGGAACGCATTGTGGAAGGAGAAGGAGGAGAAGAAGAAGGAACATATGTCATACCAAAAGCCACTGAAAAAGTTGTAGAAGAGGAAGAAATCGCTGACTCGGAAGAAGCCGAGGAAGAAGAAGAAAAAGAAGAAACCAGAAACGGAGAGACCGATCTGGAAGAAGTTGAGAAGAACAAGGATGCCACCACCAACAACACAGATGAAAACCCTCTAGATGCCAGAGAAGATGTCACGGAAGAAGCTGCTAAGACGGCACACACAATGCTATCGTCCCTGACGAAAAAGGTTCTAGAAGAAACTGAAAATTTGGCTGTTATGGTTGGAAAACTAAAAGAAACAAGGAAAAGAAAGGAGGTTAAGGATGCTGGAGGTCCCAGCAACAAAAAGAAAAAGCTGTATGTCAAAGAAAAAGGGAAGAAAGTGATCTCTATCAAACCTGAGCTGGCAATACTGATCTACCAAATAGGTACTAGATCTAAACTTGACTTTGGGCAATTTGTGATTGATCATCTTGTTCGCCATGCTAGATCTCTTGCTGTGAAAATTCCCATAGCCTTTCCATCCCTTATCTCTGAACTACTTGTACATCAACACCCTGGAGTGTTGAAACCATCGGATAAGGTGGGCAAAAGAGGAGGACTGATTGTGGTAAGCCACAAGTTGTTTGAGGGGAAGCATGCTCCTGATCTTGTCAGGCCAGAAGCCAAGGCAAAGACCAGTCGAGCCACAAGTGCCGTCCCTCTAACCAGGACCACCAGCAGGGATGCCATCATGCTTGAACGAGAAATTGCTGTGCTTGACGAGGACATTGTAAATTTGAAGACTGCTCTGAAGCACCTCTCGCAGCGCCGAACTCACTGCGCCAACCTGCTGAAATCCATGTCTCCTCCAGGCTCTGAAGATGATGACATAACCTCCCTACCTAATGATCCAGAAGAAGCTATGCAAGAAGCCTCCACTGAAGCAACAGAGACTACAAGTTCCAGCAGCAGCTCTATTTAAAATTTCATGAAACTCTCTGACTCTTGAACTACTGAACAACTTTTATTTTTGTAATATTTGGTGAACAATGTATCACGCTTACTCTCGACAGCTGATTGAGAGCAAGTGTGAGTTATGTTTGGTTTATTTTGCTTATTTTCCGGATTTGTTACAATATTTGTTTATACGTTGGCTCTTTTTGAGCCAGCAAGGGGGAGTAAGTTTAAATTAGATATACGCGCGCGATGATACAAGGAAGAAAGATAGAGACGACGCGATGCGAAGACACAAGACGCGATGACACTGCCGATCGACGAGACGACAAATGCGATGCAGAATGCGACGCAGAATACAATGAAGAATGTTGCCCTTAAAAATAGCCGAAGGGGGAGATTGTAGTTACGACGGTTTTAGAGATTGGCTGATTTTTAAAGGAACCGAAGAACATGTTACAAAGAATGTCGAAGCATCTTCTACGACATCTTCTGTGACATTGTTGACGGCGTCTCGACAAACATCCTGATCGACAGAAATCAGGAAAGTGCAGATGCGGCAGAAAAACAAGAAGACGATTAGGAAAGTGCAGAACGACTCCTAATCTGAAAAGAAGAAAGACGGCGATTAAGAGGAAACCCATTAGGGTTAGTACTCATCCACGATTGCTATAAAAGCTTAGGCTACCCCCTTAGCAATGGTGTGGTTCTTTATTTGTTTCCTAGCAACAATTTGCAAGGTTCTTAGACGTGAAGGTTTGCGGGCTGAGAAATTGCAAATTGAGCTTAGGATGTTGTGTATCACATAACTATAGAGAGTTAGGTGATTGAGGGTTTTTTCTAAAGTCGTGAGTGAAGACTGCACGCAACCACCAAGCTTGAAGAAGACTTGAAGACAACAGAGCAAGGCGATTTCTCGAAGAGTGGAATCAAGACGTTCTTGGATTCAGGGGGAGACCCTGAGATAGATTGCACTGTAAGACGTAGCATAAAGTATAGATCTAGGGGTGATCACTGGTACTTGTATGTTCTGACGGATTACTGATAAGTGAAATCTTTCCACTAGGCTGAGAGCCCCCAGACGTAGATGACGTTGCACCGAACTGGGTAAACAATCTGTTGTGTCATTACTTATAGCTTTATATTTACTGTCCTGCATTATCTACGCAAGAAGTCAGACACAACGTGATAGCATCCTGCGTAACATTGTGTGTGGCATCTTGCACGACTAGCTGATCCGAATTTCATTAATTATATAATAGGACGCTGACGTCAACATGCCATCTTCTTTCTTGAACAACCATGGGAACCAATTCATTTTCTTGCACCAGGCTTAGTTCAGCGACCACCGACCTCAAGGACGGCAACGTTACACAGTATTTGGTTCTTAAATCCCATGAACACCAGAATCCAAATCCCATGCCCTATTGGGATCAAGATTTTTACAATAAATGTTAAGTGTGATTATTTATTTTCATATCAATTGAGCAGCTATAATATCTTGATAGAAACCACTTATGAATTATGTGCAAAATGAAGATTTCAACTTATTGCAAATATTTTATAAACCTACTTGATTACATAAGAGCCAGCCTGAACCGGGTTGGGTTTTAAAAACCCAAATTAAAATATGAGTATATTTGAATACATATTTATTTAGAGGAGAAATCGGCTACAAACTAAATGGGAGTGTCCAAACGTCCAAACTGCTCATCCAACCCTCCATATTTTGGCGCGACATGATCTGGCACATCCAACCCTCCAAATTGATTGACTAAATAAATACCAAATAGTTTCCACATTATACACACTAACATAAAGGTTCTACACTATAATATAGAACATTCTACAGAATAACATACATGTTCTACACGTTGACATGCCAGCTACACAAAAATGATGTTCTACAAACCAATACCAAACGTTCTACAACACATATGATATTGGAATAACCAAAATGCCCAAACGTCTTGACGAGAAAGGATGGAGAGTCGTGTTTACCGTTAGGATACATGATCTCCATCTAGCACGATCCAACGGATGTACAACGGTCAGACGTTCTACAACCGTTTGTAGTAGAGTGTGCCCCTACTTATTTATATATTTATTATTTAGAATATAATATGCATAGAAGTGAAATTAAATACAAAATAACCCCAAACTGGTGTAAATAGAGTGTGAAATGGTGTAAACACACCGTAACTTGTGTGAACAAAGTTTGCCCACAAAATAACTTCTATAAACACGATACACCAATGGTATAAATATAGTGCGAACGGGGTATTAATTGATTTCAAATTGTATTAACCATGTACACACACAATAGGAACATGGTATAAATAAAGTATGAACTTGGTTTAAACAAATTGTGAAATGATATAAGCATATTAGATACCCTTACGTAAACGGTATAAACACGGAATAAACAAGATGTAAATTCGTTGCCACATGTCGCTCGCTGGAATAATCTTGACAGATGAACGACTCTCAATCAGTCTGAACATTTCACATTCTAACTGGTTTGTAGCTGAATGTATCCCAGTATACATATATTATGAATATTATTTATTTAAGATAAATTTTAGCTTAAAATAATTTTAAACATTTCGTTTATTTTGTAACTGAAGTAAAAAAAACATGAAAGCTTTAATACCCCACGTATAGATTGATTTTCAAAAAAATAAGGATATTGATATAATTGATTTTGACTCATTTATTCTATACTTCTATATTTGTTTTTGACATAGACAAAAGACTATATTTTCAGAGAAGCCTTTTCATTTTTCTTGCTCATATTTTACTTCAGTAAGTGTTTTTGGTGAGAAAATAAGAGTTGAAGGTTTTACCAGAGTTTTCACTATCGACGGTTCGACGAAGATTTGTTCGTGTGGATACTGGTAGAGAGAAAATCATGCTAGAGACACCATATTCATGAAGAACCATACAATAAACATTAGGAAAGCCGAAATCTAAAAGAGATCACAAATATAATATTTTTCGTTGATTAATTTATAGAATTACGTGAATCCGCGACGGAAACGTGATTTTTATGTTTGCTATCGCAGTGTATGAGACCCAATATTCCTAACATTAAGTTCACTTAACTATAATGTTATTTTAAATAACTTCATATCGTTAATTTTGAGGAAATACTAATTTACCTCTCAACAGTTAAACATTTCTTACAAAAACTTCTTGAGATATTCTTTTTTTTTTTATCTTTCTAACAAGATGAGATTTTTGGAGGGGAATTGTTCGCCAAAAAACAAACCAACTCCTGCAACCAAACATAAATATATCTAAACTGTTTATGAAAGCGAAAATAATTCTCGAAAAAGAAATATACATTATCTTGGAAATTGTAGTAGTTTTGAATTTACGTATTTCCATGATAAGAATAGCCCCATGAATAACCTAAGTGCTTAATTATACAACTTTTGAGTTGAAATTTAATTTTCACGTTGCGCCTATTTGAAGGGATCTTTTTCAAATACAATGTAATTAAATAAGTTATTTATAAAAATTGGTTACTATCCAACTTATTTTAAAAACTAGGTTTGAGTCCAACCAACAATACACATGTTATCATCAAAATGAAAGAATGATTTTATTTTATTGTTATTACTACAACAGCTACATTAAATTCCACCAAAATTTTAATAATAAAAATAAAATTTGTATTATGTTGTATAGATATGTAAAACTACAAATTTAACCCCAACTCTTAATTTAATTTTTGGATAATTACAGATGACTACACCTGAATATGTCAACACCTAAAAATTTTCGTATCAGGGTGACTACCCATCTATTTCAATTTTATCACTTTTGCTTTTTCCATCCAACTCTGTTAGAAAATTGGCCATGTGAGTTTCACATGACATCATTAACATCTTTTTATGCATGAAATACCCTTTCTTGCTGACCCTCTATGTCATAAAACAACCTAATCCATTTTCCTTCATTAAATTGAGGAGTGAAGACGACAATCAGTGAAGAAGACGAGTACCATGTCGGCAAGCCGATTAAGCGAAGAAGGAGAGGATGTTCGGTACGACTGCAGGATGAGAGCTTCGGTGCGAACTTCGTGAGCTATCGGGAATCCGGGGCGACAGTTTCTTGGATACGGAAGGTATTCGGTAAGTTCAATGTCAATTTTGTTTGGGTTGTTGATGTGATTTGAACTGGTTGAAACCGAATTAGAGATGGATTTTATTGGAATGAGCCCTAATTTCTTGGTTTGTAGTTATGAATTTTGAATACTAGTGTTTCTAGGTTTGATTAGGAAAATCTGAAAAATAAATATTAGGGTTTACATAAGTTAAATATCCATTTTTTTGGGTTGTTCGTGTGATTTGAACTGCTTTAAATCGATTTGAAAATGAGTTTTATTAGAATGTTGTCTAATTTTGGAGTTTATAGTTGTGAATTTTGAATATTAGGGCTTGTTGGTTTGTTTAGTGAAATCTGAAAATTGAATATCAGTATTTAGGGATAATCTCAGCTAGATACATCTAGTTTGACACCATTCTCACATAACTACACCTAACATATTTTTTCTTCTGAAAAGTACGTTGACTTTGGATATTCTCACCTAGCTACATTCTGTTAGATTTTCAGTTAATTTTCACTGTAAAATGACTAAACTACCCCTATTTGACTTTCAAATTTTCCAAAACATGCCATTGGTCTTTTCCAAAATATGTCAAATATTCACTAACCAATAGTATGTTTTGGAAAAGACTAATGACATGTTTTGGAAAATTTGAAAGTCAAATAGGGACCAATGACAGACTAATGACATGTTTTGGTTATTTTACAGTGAAATTTAGCTAACAAACTAACAAAATGTAGTTAGGTGAGAATATCCAAAGCCAACGTGGTTTTCAGAAGAAGAAATATGTTAGATGTAGTTATGTGAGAATGATGGCAAATTAGTTGTAGCTAGCTGAGGTTATCTCTAGTATTTATATGAATTGATTTGTTAATTTTGCTTCTTGTTGTTAAAGTAGCTGAAATCATATATGTCTGAGTAAATGCAATTTGATTTTGGGAATTTTGGAATGAAATCATATACAATTTGGAAATTTTAGACTAATATTTTGGAGTGGAATTTTATTTTTATATAATTTTTTGGTTGCAATGTTGGTTTGTTTTGCAGAGTGGTTTCAAATGCAAATATTTTCAGTGGTTAGATCCTAAGACCTATGTATATGGGAAGAGATTGGTCCTTAGATTGTATAAAAAAATGCAGTCCATAGAGTCTGATGTTCGAAAATTGGAGGAAGTGGATGCTAAGTGTGTACAATTCCAAAAAGAATTAGAATGATTAAGAAAATGGAATGGAGTGTTAGTAAAGATGTTGGTTTGTTCTTTGTTCGTAATAAGTATTGTAGTATGTAGGCAGAAAATTGAACATGATTTGTAATAGATAATGTAGATCGAACTTGTGTTGACAATTGTTGGTGGTGTTTAATGAAATGGTGATGATTTGAGATATGTTATGGTTAATGAATTGGTGATAAATCATGTACAACAATTATGTACAAGATTTCTAATGTTGATGGTTTGTAAGGTTGTATGAAAGTTTTATGTTTAAGTGTAGTTTTTGCCAAAATTTGGACATAACTTGTTTGCAATTTGATGTATACTTAACCTGTAAAAAATACTGAAAGTGACAATTTGCTGAAAATATTTTGCATAGAACTCAACAACCAAATTTACCATAATACCAAGTGACAGTTAATAAAGAAAAACTTAGATGAATTTTGTGTAATCATATATAGTCCTAAATACCAACAAAAGTCACTCTTGGAATGACAATTCCAAGACAAATACATTTCACACTGTCCAAAATATCACCAGCAAACCAAAAAAGATGGGGGACCAATATAAGATTTCTTGTCCCCTCACGCTTACATCCCATCTAACTTGTCAACATTTAAAACAAAAAATAGGTAGTAGCAATAAAAGATCACATGACCAACAATTAAGGTTGGCTGCAGGAACAAGATATAGAACATCTCCCTTCATTTTTTCTCTTTCTTCTTCGCTTCGCTGGTGGTTACGGGGCTGGTGGTGGTGATTGCCCTCTACCTTTCCTCTACATTCATGGTATCCTGATGAAGATACCCTCTTGTATATTTCTGTTCTCCCACTGAAAGTTGAAAGACGAATTGTAAGTTTATTAATTTAGGAAATACCCTCTTGTATGTTTTTGCTCCCCATACCTTGTATACAATGACCCCATAAAAATCAGTGTTAATAAACCATTCCAATAAATACTCAAAAAGGTAACACTTCTGTTAATATATGGGCCAAGGCCCATGTTGTGTTATATTTCCTATTTCTTGTAACCTTAGTAGTATAAATATAAGATATTGTATATTCAATTAATTATCGAATACAATTAATTTATTCTCAAACCTAAGAGCACTCTTTATTCGATCCTAAAGGCTAAATCTCTTGCTTCCACATCGAAGTCTCAGTCGTACCCATCACCATTATCGCACAACATCCTCCATTAACCTACTTCACCATCAACACCGTCAACACCATCAACCTCCTTCATCCTCCATCAACCTTCTTCACCATCAACACCGTCAGAATTATTTATTAATTCTGTTTTGCAGTATGAGTTACAACACCGGTGGTTCACATGATTTGAGAAATACTTGTAACTATTGCAAGAGATTGGGACACTAGATTGCACATTGTCCACTACGTAGAAAAATATACGGGTCTTATCCGCTGCATCATTCCAAATATGGATCTTCTACAAGCATAGCGCGCTCTAGTCCCAACATTGTTACTGCTGTCTCAAGTGTTAGTGCACCTCGAAATTCTTGTACCCGTCTCATTCAAGAGATTTACGCATTTCTCGACAAACTTATACCACACACAGTCAGTCAATCTGTCTTGTTAGTTAACCCCGGTAAATCCCATAAATCAAATCATTCAGGTATTTCTCGCTCCTCGACTCTCTTAGGTAAATCTGATCCATGGTATTATGAATATGCATGCTTCAATCACATGAGCCCGAATTCGTCCTTATTTTCGAATACTAAACCTATCTCAAATTCTCCTACTATTCGTACTGCTGATAACTCACCCATATTTGCTACTCACTCTGGTATTGTATCAACACCACATGTGTCGTTACCTGATACTTTGATAGTTCCGATATTGTCTCTTAATCTTGTTTGTGTGGGTCAGCTTTGTGATATGGGTCTTGACGTTAAGTTCTCTGGCTCTTTCTTGTCTGTCACTGTACATGATCCGAAGACGGGACAAATCTATGGAAAGGGGCATAAGACAGGTCGTTTTTTTGAGCTTACATATCTGCAACTACCACCATCCACATCACATCAATGTGGTGTTGTTCTATCTGCTGATCGTTGACACTCTCGTCTCGGACATCCCTCTTCTCAACAGTTAAGTCATCTACTTACTCGTGGTCTTCTTGGGTCAGTCTCACCCACAAAAACCAGTGATTGTGTTTCGTGTCAACTCGAAAAACATCATAAACTTTCATTTTCTACAAACGTGTCACGTTCATTTGCACCTTTTGATTTAATTTACTCTGATTTGTGGGGCCCATCGCCTACTCGTTCAATGGGTGGTTCTCGTTACTTTGTCATATTTATTGATGATTATACTCGCTTTACCTGGATTTACTTGATGCATAATAAATCTGACCTAAATGTCGTTTATTCAAAATTCTGTAACATGATTCACACACAGTTTTCCAAAATGATCAAAATCTTTCGTACTGATAATGAGACAGAATTTAAAGAAACATCTTTTATTGATCTAGTTCCTCTCATGGAACTATTATACAAAGGTCTTGTCCAGGTACATCTGAACAAAATGGTCGTATTGGAACGCAAACACCGTCACATTCTTGACTCTGTTCAGACGTTGGTCATCTCTGCAGCTTTCCCTGAACACTTTTGGGGTGAAGCTGCCCTCATGACTGTCTACACCATCAAAAAAGTCCCATCTCCTGTCATCGGAAATAAAACTCCTTATGAATGTCTTTATGGTCTTCCTCCTAACTATGACCTTCTTCGTACTTTTGGGTGTGTCTGTTTTGTTCAGTTGCAGTCTCATGAACGAACTAAACTTGAGTCGCGTGGGCGTCTCTGTTGTTTCATTGGGTATGGGATCGAACATAAGGGGTGGAGATGTTGGGATCCTATTTCAAAACTTCTCCGTATATCTAGACACGTTACTTTTTGGGAACACAAAATGTTTTCGTCCATGTCTTCGTTTCACGTGTCTCAATCAATCTCTTTCTTCTCAAATCTTGATATCGATCTCTTTCCTGATGATTTTGAGGGATCATCTTCTGAGCTGGCCTCTGCAGGTACTTCAACGCCTCTTGTCCAAGCTCCTCCCATAGATACAGTCCCGCCTGAAGATCTTGTGCTTCATTCCCGTCCTCAACGACAAACACGACCACCGTCTCATCTTCAAGACTACCAGGTAACACTACCCATTCTCTCTCGAGTCATGTCCATTGCTTGTAGGGTTTTGGAGCGTTCTAGATCGTCGAGATAGCGGAAGCATTAAAAGATAATCTACTCCAAACCTTGTCCAAGAACATTAAACCATTAAATCCCAAAGCAAAATCTATTCCACAAGATGTTTACCTTTAAGTCTTGTATGAATCGATAAAGAAGAACGTTCGGATCTTCTTCTCTAAAGCAAGTCCACACCAAGAGGATGATCTTGTTGATCCTTCACTTAATTGCCTACTAGAACAATTAAATGAAGAACAAGAGAGCAAGATGATGAAGAGGAGAGGGGTGGCCGGCCACTATGAGAGAGAGAGAGGATATTTTGTGAGTTTTGTGACTTAATGAATTAATGAATTAAAGTCTTGCATTTGAATTCATCATCCAACTCACAAGTATGGGTTAAAAGTGATTGGTATGGGCTTAAAGGTGCTTTAACCCATACCCCTTAAATCACTCACCTCTTAATCCACAATCACCAACGAAGCATGGTGTTGTGTGGCCCCCACAATGGCCCCACCATATGGGCCGGCCATATGGTCTTATTGGGCCCTTAATGGGCCGGCCATGAGGCTTCATGGGCCGAGCCCAATGGGCCCTCCCGTGTTGTCTCATGCCGTGTCCAAAAGTTGCCCGACCCTTTTGTCGTTACTTATCAAACAAAGTCCGACGCGATATCGACGAAAAACTCAATTTTTCTCGATTCGCTAATTATTCTCTCAAACCGAACCTATGGCACAAAACCTCCAGTTTTGTCCATATATAACTCCTCAAGAAACATCAATGTTTCCTTGTCTCAAGTTATCCGTCTTGTATGTGTGTGACCCTCTAGGCTCATGCCACCGTTGGCAGATCGGCGCAAAAGATCGCTCTTGCCCGATCCATCATAAGTGGTCTCTAGTAAAACATTATGATTACCCAAGGTGCACGATGATCGATGATTCGACTTAACCTTTGTGCGTACAAGTCACCATCCTGTTATCTCTAGATATCCCGATTGATCTCAAGGCATAGAGTCGTCTCCCTTGTAATCAATCATTGTTACTTGATATGCGAGATGACTGAGAAATGATAAACCGTATCATTTGCATGGCCATGCCTTTTCTCTCAGTCAGTCTCCATCAAGAGGCCTTCTAACGGATATCTTTCCCATACCGTAGTATGAGGGATAAATCCCTTAGCCGTCTTTCGTGTCACTCATGCAACCCGTTCCGCCACCCAATCATGCCCTTTATAGCAATCCTTTTACAGAAAGCGTTTGGCGCAAGTTAAAGCCGTACGTTCATTGCATAGTGATCACAAAGACTCCTTGGTCTAAGGATGCCGTGACAAGCTATCGCATTTGAATATGTTTATGGCTTAATCTATGAAAACACTATTCAAAGCGGGTTGTCCGATATCAATCACCTCATGATATCTATGATATGGTTCCAGGATCCCTCATCCCTATGACAAGTAGAACTACGTCATTGAGAACCATCCTCATACTGGTCGCTTCTTAGGAAGCATGTTTTGACCACGGACTCGTTAAGTGTGATCCGTACAGATTTATGGTTCTACTACTTTAGTGGTCATAAATCAGATCATGCTTAACATATTAGTTCAACAAATAAGTAATACAAAGCCATTTTATATATATGTTACAAACGATGATAATGTACATAGACGTTTACAGGCTAATAGCAATTGGACTAGGGCACAAATGCTATCATTGCTATGTCCATCTACGAACCTCGTACATATCGCGAGGCATGCACTAATCTTTTGTGGCAGCAAGCCATGTCTGAAGAAATTCGAGCGCTTGAGAAAACTCGTACCTGGGAACTCATTCAATTACCCAGCAATAAATCTGTAGTCAGTTTCAAATGGGTATATAAGGTGAAAACCAAGGCCGATGGGGCTATTGAGCGCTACAAAGCTTGTCTCGTTGCAAGAGGATTCTCTCAAGAATATGGGATCGAATATGAGGAGACATTTGCACCAGTTTCCCGTCTCACGTTAGTTCGTAGTTTAATTGCAGTTGTAGCCAGACGAAAGTAGAACCTTTTTCAGATGGACGTCAAAAATACCTTTCTCAATAGAGATCTTACAGATGAAGTCTATATGCAACCTCCTCCTGGGTATGTGCATCCGCCAAACACAGTCAGTCGCTTGAAAAATGCTCTATATGGACTCAAGCAAGGTCCGAGGGCGTGGATCATAAAATTCAGTGGGAAGATGTTTGATCTTGGCTTCACCTCAAGTTCGTATGACACCGCCTTGTTTTTCAAGAAGACTTCCCGTGATCACATCCTGCTTCTGCTCTATGTGGATGACATGATTATCACCAGAAATGATGAATCCGATATCTCTAACTTGAAGATCAATCTCAACAAATATTTTGAAATGAAGGATCTTGGCAAGCTCACTTATTTTCTTGGTCTGGAAATCTCATCGGTTTCTTCAGGTTACCACTTATCTCAAACTAAGTATGCACCTGACCTCATTTCTCGAGCAGGCTTATCAGACAGCAAGATTGCTTCCACTCCCATCGAGGCAAACGAGAAGCTTACACCTTCCGATGGGAAACCTCTCCAGGATGCTACGTTGTATCGACAACTCGTAGGCAGCCTTGTCTATCTCATTGTCACACGTCCAGACATTGCCTACGCAGTCCACATTATTAGCCAGTTCATGAGTGCACCGCGAACCACTCACTATGAGGCCGTCCTCCGAGTACTTCGCTATGTACGAGGCACTCTATATAATGGTCTTCATTTCTCGTGTGACACGCCTATGGTGTTGCAGGCATTTTCAGATGCAGATTGGGCTGGTGATCCTACTGATCGACGTTCTACAACGGGATATTGCTTATTTCTCGGCAAATATCTCATCTCTTGGAGGAGTAAGAAGCAGACGACAGTTGCCCGTTCCAGCACAGAGGCCGAATATCGTGCTCTTGCCGACACTACCTCTGAGCTCCTTTGGCTTTGGTGGCTACTTCATGACATGGCCATTACTTACAACTCGACCACTTCTATCCATTGTGACAACCGAAGCGCCATTTAGATTGCTCACAGTGATGTATTTCATGAACGAACCAAGCATATCGAGAATGATTGTCACTTCGTGAGACATCACTTCACACATGGTACTATCACTTTACACGCCGTCTCCTCAAACAACCAGACTGCTGACATTTTCACGAAGCCTCTACTTCTAGGACGGTTCAGTGCATTAGTTTCCAAACTCAATTTGAATCATCCACCTTGAGTTTGAGGGGGCGTGTTAATATATGGGCCAATGCCCATGTTGTGTTATCTTTCGTATTCCTTGTAACCCTAGTAGTATAAATATAGGATCTTGTATATTCAATTAATTATCGAATACAATCAATCTATTCTCAAACCTAATAACTTCACAAAATAAATATCTAAAGACGGATACCTTATATAAATTATTTCAAACCGCGTCTCGTACGTACTAGCATGATTCTTGTAAGTTTCTATCTTCACTACCGTCTTGCTGTCAGGGTTAGGCTTTTTGATTATGTGCACATATGTCATTAGCTTATTGTATTGCATCTTCAGATCGTCGTGTATAATCTCCCAAACCTTATGCAATTCCCTATAAAGGGATGACCTCCCCATTGTGATGCTTTGCAACTTACGGGATATGAGATCCCGAAGTACGCCAATCTTCATAGTGGGGTTTCCTCAAATGTAATTAATAAATCTATATAAAGTAGACATGTTAGAAACAAGTTATAAATCTACATAATAATAAATCCAGATAACAATTCATGTAAATAAATAATTAAACTCCGTTTCAACGTAGGAAAAAATATCAAAATACCTTATGTCGATGAAGTTAGATATGATTTTTTTGTTCTGTAAGGCTAGGCCGCATGAATGTTCCGGCACCTATTTCCTGATCTCCATGGTCTCCTCATCGCCTACTCGACTGGCCCAGCACCAGAAGTTACATCCCATAACAGTGCAACGAATTCCCTACTTATACCTCTCATTCCTACATATCATGTACTCAAAACCCTGGTGAGCGGTATAATGCTTGAAAACAATCTGGAAGACTTTCACACTTCAAAAGTTGAATACATTTTCATCTCTAGTTTCCTCATATCAGACTCCATTGTCCACATAACTTGTGGATTTGCAGGCTTCATTGGAGGTTGCACAAGCTCGAATCTCCTGTGATTTGTCTTCCCTTTCACTTTGGCTGCCAGTCGACTACCATTTTCTTCTTCACCAATTTTGGCATTCCCTTTCACTTCAGCTGATAGTCGAGCACCAATTTTGCCCTCAATAGTCGAGTGGTCAATCAATATCTACATCACTTTCTTCTTCCGTCTTCATCTTCATCACTTGGTTTATCTACAAGTTCACCTATAATATATTTTCCTTTTCAATCAAACCGAATTTCGTTGAATTATTCGCGGATCTTCTCCACAGGTTCTTCCTCCTCCTCAGATGAAAAGTTTTCTTCACTGTCTGTCTCATCATCATTACCAGGACTTTCTTCAAAGTTTGGATCGTCCAAAGATTTATCATTACTTTCTGCCTCACCAATTTCAGCTTCATCTTCACCTTCAGCCTCAACAGATTTGGCATCACCAATTTTAGCCTCAACAGATTCATCTTCACTTTCTTCCTTAACAGATTTGGTCTCACCAGTTTCGGCCTCAACTGTTTCCCTCTCACACGTTTGGGCCTCCACAGATATAGACTTTCCTCCACAAGGGTGTCCACGATCATCCCCACTCTACATCGTCACTTGGAATAATATGAAAGATTCGACAATTTCCCTTCAATATCTTTTTCACATTATACTCAGCCATATGTAAACATGCTGCATTTTCATGTGTCATGTACTCATATGATGAACATTTAGTTCTTGGTCTTTTATAGTCATTCATGGGTTTCCAACCTCGACGTTCACACGGTACGAGAAGAGTACCCTTTGGGGGTAATCATTGCACTTGGTCTGGTCCATTCACAATGTATAATGGAAGCAACATCTTCCCAGGAATACGCTACTAGTAGTTCTTGAACCCCCATTCACGCTCTACCTCGGTAATGGAATTCCCAGGTTCCATCCATGGCCTTTTCCAATTAACTTTGCTTGTTGGATTGTACCCTAAGTTCCCCACAATAGACATCAACTTTCCAATTGAACATTCATCTTCATATACAAAGAACGGGTGAACACTACCCCCATTGTACACCATCATGAGTTTTTGAAACTGACCACCATGGTACACTTCAAAAACCCAAATTACATGCGGGGTATGTATAAAAACATATCGAGCAGGATCCTAAAGCCAAACACACAACATGCATATAGAAATTAGTTAGGGATTTTTGAAATTAACTCAAAAAATGCTAACGTTTTACAAACCCTAAGTTCCTATTCAAAATTTTCAAACTTATATATTTTATATCGAAATCCTAACAAATCATAGCTCAGTACTCAATAGTGAACTTCAATTTCGAAAAAAAAAATTCCCTTTTCATAAACCCTTAACTTTCAAATTTACAAACCTATGTCTTCATATTCGAAAAAAAGAAGACTTACTTCACCCATGGAAGTTCCGACTATCCCAACAACGACCATCGTCCCGTTTTGGTTTGAGAATCGCCATTCACCGTCGTCTCCTTCGATCACCTTCGTTCACCGCTCCGACTCTTCACCTTCATTGTGTTCGTGTTATGACTGAAATGAGTTCAGTGTTTCAGTTAAACAAATGCTCCAGGGGCATTTTTGTCTTAACACCTTCGTTCACCGCTCCTACTCTTCACCTTCATTGTGTTCGTGTTATGACTGAAATGAGTTCAGTGTTTCAGTTAAACAAATGCTCCAGGGGCATTTTTGTCTTAACACGTTCATCTAACGAAAATTTATAATGGAGTTGGACGGAAAAAGGTAAGTGATAAAATTTAAATTGATGAGTAGTCACCCTGATACGAAAAATTCTAAGTATAGTCATGTAATAATGTGAAATATTTAGGTGTAATCATGTAGAATTATCCCTTTAATTTTCAAGAGCATACCATCCTAACAGAAACATATAACTCTTAAGTTTCTTTTGCAAATCCTAAAACTCAACGTCATACTCCATTTTGTTCTCGAAAATATTGTCTGAGGACAACAATTTATTCATTGAAGATAAAAAATTGAACTTAGTTCTTCATGCCATGATAAAGCCAGAAAAAATTATATTCTTGCAATCGTGAAACAATACCAAACATATCAAATAAATGGGTACGGAATCACACATCGATCTATTCAATTCCAGATGATTGAGAAACCGTTGTAATAGTAAGTGGATCTGAACTTCATGGGTTCAAATTATATGGAGTTTAGTTTTGTACTTGTTGGAGCAGGAGTGGTGGGGACGATTCCAGTTCTGAAATAGAAGAGATCTCCAGAGTTTCTCCCGGATTGTATTTTGGGGTAATGACAGTTGACTACACCGAACTATGTCACGTTTCAAATTTAATACCCCAACTTTCAGATTTTTTTTTGGGATACCTAAAGATTAAATAAGCGACACTTAGCCCAACGTCTGTTAAATCTAACTGATTTGGTTTGTCAAAAAGTCTAAAATGCCCTCAATGGTTTTGGTCTGTTAAACCAGTCTGATTGATTCAATTGATATGATTATGAAATGACTATTTTGCCCCTGATTGAATACTCAATTTAACTAACTAATGGAGGGCAAAATTGACTTTTCAATTACAAATATAATAATTATAATTATTTAATATTTAAATATATATAATATTATTATTAATTATATATTATTATAAATCATATTTTTATTAAACTTAATCATTAATTAATCCAACTTAACCCTAATTAAACCCTTCTTCTACTAATTAACCTAATCTGCGCTCCGTCTCCGCCACGCTCAGCCGCCGCCGTCGTCGCCGCGCTCAGCAGCCGCTACTCCAACCGCACTCCAGCCGCCGCCGCACTCAGCCGCGAACCTCCTCCCTCCGGTGAAGATCTCGGAGGACACGTCGCGGTTCTGGGAGAGGATTCGGCGAGCTCTCGAGAACCCTCCGTCGAGGTGCGGTCGGACTCCGTCGAGCCACCCTCCTCCGTCGCGACGACCCACCCTTCTCCGTCGCGACGACCCACCTCAAGATTCGCATCGTCGCATTGTCGCCTCTGTCCCGAGGTTCGCGACGTCTGGGTTCGCGACGCCTGAGTTCGAGACGTCTGGGTTCGCCGAAGCTCGGCGCAGGCGAGGCCGAACCTCGGCGCAGGCGAGGCCGAACTGCTCCTTCCCTCTCCGACTGCTCGTGTCCTTCCCTATCCGCCGTCGATCTGGACTGGCCCGCTTCTGAGGGTTCGCGAACCCAGAAGCGACAACCAGATCTGGGTTCGCGACGACCAAACCTTCGCAACAGATCTGGCTGTCGCTCCATCAGCGCCTCCGTCTTCGACCACCGGAGTCGAGGTCCAAAGCGAAGCCAGGGCTTCCCGAGGTCGACTCCATCTCGTCGGAGATCGACTTCCAGATCGCCGAGTCACCAGATCTTCGCGAATGAGGAGGCTGCGAGGAGTACCGGTCGGGGTCGCGGGGAGGTCGCCGGTCGGGGTCGCAGAGTCGCCGGTCGGGGTCGCAGAGTCTCCGGCCGGAGATGGCGCTGACAGAGGCGCTGATGGAGGCGACGGAAATGGAGGTGGCGGTTGGAGACGGGAGAGGTGTGATTAGGTTTAGATTTAGGTTAATTAATCAGATTAATAATAACATAATTAATGATTAATAATTAACTAATTAATGATAATATATATAAAAATATATATAATTATTAAAGAATTATAATTATTATGTGTAATTGAAAAGTCAATTTTGCCCTCAATGCATTAGTTAAATTTGGTATTCAATTAGGGGTAAAATAGTCATTTCATAATCATATCAATTGAACCAATCTGACCAGTTTACCAGCCCAAAACCATTTAGGGCATTTTAGACTTTTTGACATACCAAATCAGTTAGATTTAACAGACGTTGGGCTAAGTGTCGCTTATTTAATCTTTGGGTATCCCAAATAAAAAACTGAAAGTTGGGGTATTAAATTTAAAACGTGACATAGTTGAGTATATTCAACTGTCATTACCCTTTTTATTTTTTTATTTTCTTACTTTTCGGTGGAGATTACTGTGTCGGTTACAGTAGTAACAATCAAATCAAAACCTTCTCTCATTTTGACAACTGACACGTGTATTACAGGCGGGACCCAAACCTAATTTATAGAATAAGTTGAACAGAAACCCACTTTTATAAATAACTAATTATAATTATATTTTTTTGAGAAAATCCCATTTGAATTTGAAGACCACACACATTCATGTATGCCAGGCTACAGTCGTGGTATGTGACTACTATCTTATTAGTGGGGACGTACATTATGTGGTATGCCACCACTAATATGTTGACCAAAAAGAGCCGTTGTTGACCAAGTATAGTCATGTGTCCACAACCGGTTTTTTAAACTTCCATGGAATATTATAACGGTACACTGACGAAGGTGTTCCACCTTTGAATGCAAATTCAGATTAGTGATAATGACACTATGACACACTTAATTATACCGAAATGACACTTTCATATCCTAATTATTTTTCTCTCTTTTTAGTACCATAACACTTTTTTTGTGACAACCTACCTCTAAAATGTTTAAAATACCTAAACTACCCTTGGTGTAAAAAACTATAAATTGAATTTGTTCAATTTTTTTTATCTCTAGTTCAATTTGATTTGTACTTAAGATGCGAATACAATTATTCCCGAAAATATAAAATTAAATTTGAACCATTTTAAATATAGTTTGATAAATCATATTTGACTAATTTTATTTTGGTTTCTTAAATCATGAATATTTTAGTCATTTTATCACAGATTGTCACAAAAAGGTTGTTCGGGTACTAAAAAAGAGACACAAATAGTTAGGGTATGAAAGTGCCATTTCGCTATAGTTAAGTGTAATAAAGTGTCATTATCCATTCAGATTACAAGAGAATGAGAAAGGTGTTAGTATTGTGAAGTTTTGTTGAGAATAATATAGTAATTCAATTTTGAGAGAGATTTGTGAGTGAATAGATAGATTAAATAAATTTCGTGAGAGATCAAAAATTGGTATCATTTTGAAATCAATCGAAAAATGTCGGTAAACAACTATTAAACGATCATAAGGCTTGTATAGAATTACATTCACGTGCGAATAAACCCTAAATCTGAATCAGTTCGAACCCCACATCCAACCGTCTGTTTTGCGAGATTAAAACAATGCGCGACACATGGCATACACACACTATGCACTTAAGCGAGAGGCAATTTTGTATATTTGCGCAACAGCACGCACTGTGCACTTAAGCGTTCACAGTAGAAGGTTTAACTTTCTCAGTGTACTGTTTGCATTTTCATTAGAACAATTTTCTTATTTTCGTTTTTGCGATAGTATGAGTTATGAAATCGATTTTTTTATTATAATTTCAATGGGAAATTGCAGGTCAATACCCTGTACTATGTAACTTTTGCACGTCATCACCCTTTACTTTTTTTTGTTGCATGCCACCACAGTAAGGTTTCATTTAGTTGCACTGTCCATCACAGAGTTAAGTTTGATGTAAAAAGTTCGTAATAGCCCTATATTAAAAAAGTTCAACAAAGATATAATTCGATTTTTTCTTAAAAAAATATTTTTTTATCAAATAAATAGTAAAACACTGATTTCAATATTATTTTTCAAAAGCAATGGTGTTTTTCAAAAAAATATTAAAAATAAAAAACCACTTTTAACAACGTTTTTTATTTTAAATATTTTTTAAAATATAATAATATTTAAATAAGTTTTTTATTATTTATTCCATAAAAAAAATTAAAAAAATGAGTTAAACAAATAAAAAAAATTCATTTTTTAAATACAAGGATATTTTAGTCATTTAAATATTTCAGTTTCGAATTTTATTAAATGACTAAAATACCCTTACATTTAGAAAATGAAAAAATAAAAAAAAATCATTCGTTTAACTTATTTTTTAAATTTTTTTTTATGAAATAAATCATAAAAAACTGATTTGAATATTATTTTTAAAAAAATTAAAATAAAAAAGCGTTGTTAAAAGTGGCTTTTTATTTTTAATATTTTTTTTGAGAAAACCATTTTCTTGAATAATTTTGAGATCAGTATTTTATTATTTATATGATAAAAAAAATTTTTTTTAAATAAATTTCAAAAGATATTTTTTTGAATTTTTGAATTTTTTAATATAGGGGTATTATGAATTTTTTATATCAAACTTATCTCTGTGCAACAAAATGAAATCTTACAGTGGTGACTTGCAACTAAAAAAAGTAGAAGAAAGTGACATGCAAAAGTTACATAGTACAAGGTAGTGACCTGCAATTTCCCCTAATTTCAATTATCTAAGATTTACTTTTTCATGTTCAGTAGAACTTTTGCATTTTCAGTAGAACAATTTTATTATTTTCGTTTTTGCGATAATGTTTAATTAATTTCGAGATATTATACTTCCAATTTTAAAGATTGTTCACTGTTAAAAGTAGAAAGTCTAACATTGGAAGTAGAAAGTTCAAATTGGGAGTACAATAAGAAAGCTAAACCTTCCACTACACACGCTTAAGTGCACAGCGCGCTCTGCTGCGCGAAAAATTGGAACTGCCCCTCACTTAAGTGTACAATGCGCGATGTTTTAATCGCGCTAGATGAGCGGCTCACAGCGCGTTCGTTGGGTTCAGACATGTAGGTTGTTCGTAGTGCAGTGACCCCCAGCTTGTATATATGTTTTGTGTATAATATTTTCAAAAATTTCTTATGTGTTAGGTATATTATATTTAGGGAAAAGGACATTTTTGTGCACCTAAATATACACTTTTGACACTTACATACCCTAACTTTTTTTTTCTCTTTTTTCCATACTTTAATTTCATTTTGGGACAATTTTCTTCAGACATTTCAAAATACCGAAACTACCCCTGAATTGAGCCGATTCAATTTCAACCAGATCCAACCATATTTTAATTAATAATGAAATTACTTTTTTACCCTCCATTGAATAACGAAATTATCACATAATTTAAGGGTATATTGGTCTTTTCAAATAACAAATTAAAAATTGAAAAGTAAATTATTAAATTACATTTTTGCCCCTCTCTCCTCACTGTTCATCATCTTCTCCGGCAGCCCAACCACCCATCTTCGCGTCTACCGTCCGCCTCCGGCAATGAAGATCCTCTCGCCCTCCGCCGCATCGTCTCCGACGCATCCCTCTCCCTCTACGACCACCTCCACCTCAACTTCTCCTCCTCTATCCCTCGCCCCCTTCTCGAGGACCTCGCCTTCGAAACCCTAGGCTCCGCTGCCAACTGTGGATTTGTATCATAATCGGCACCACAACAAGAGTAGAGGAGCTGGCGGTTCTCGACGAGGAACATGGCGGTGGCGCGCGATGTTGGGCGGAGAGGAGGCAGATCTCGTAGAGGAGCTCGGCTCCGCCGGTGTCGAAGAAGGTGACGACGTCGAGGTTGATGGAGGATTCGCTGAGGGAGTCGCGAACCCTGGAGGCGACGATGAGGTGGTTCTGCTCGTAGAGGAGATGCCGGTGGCCTGGGGCGACGACGAGGCGGTTCTTCCTCCGTTGAAGGATTTAGGGTTGAAGGTAGAGAGGGGCATTCAATTGAAAATTTGATGAATATGTGAGGGTAATTTCGTCTTTTTACCCTTTTTAAAAGTTGGACCGGTTCTCTCCATCAGACCAGATTTAATTTTGGTTCAACTCAGGGGTAATTTCGGTATTTTTAAAATTTTAGGGGTAAATTGTCCAAAATAATATTCAGGTATGGAAAAAAGAGAAAAAAAAGTTAGGGTATGTAAGTGTCAAAAGTGTATATTTAGGTGCACAAAAGTGTCCTTTTCCCTTATATTTATAGCATTTCATATGTAATTTTTGTTTTATTTATTGTATGATTTACATTTTGTTTCATTTTAACATACAGTAGAAACTCCTTAAATTAATACTCGGTAAATTAATAAACTCTCTAAAATAATAAATTTGTCCGGTCCCGACTTGGGGCAATGTAAAAAATTGAAAAAATCGATAAAATAATAAGATAATAATTTTTCGAGAGATCTCTTTATAATTTTCGGTCCCAAAAAAATTATAAATTAATAATTCATAGAAACTGAAAAATATATATTACACTCCATTGAAATATGATCCAATAGTTGTTTATTTTCTTTTAAAGTTAAACTCTATTTGGAGCTCATCTCTAACTTTTCTCATTGCATCCAATAGCTCAGGTGTTGTATTTTTGTATTGTATCATAAAGTTGTGAAGAGTGTTTGACGCCATAAGTGCTTCATTTCGCGTAACAAGCTCCAAAGACACCGTATCATCTTTGTCGTCATCCTCTGCATTTTTCTCAATGATAGTACCCACAATATCTTCTAAACTCTGAACCTCCGAACATGCTTCATTTTCACATGAATAGTTCATTAGATTGTCGATACCCATCTTATTGCGATAGCCACATCGATTGATTATAGTCTCGAGGTCTTGAGTTTTTTCATCAAAACTAGATTCATCCAAATTTCTTTCAACGTCACTAGCTGAACGAATTTTATAGTGTCAGCATTGTTTCTTTTCGAACATCTATCGTCCAAGCTAGGATTGTCAAATTGATAGCATCAAGGACATTTATCTTTCCTGGATCAAATTATCCCACCTCATAACCTTCCAATATTTTGCGGTAAAACCTTTTACGGTAATGCATCTTGAAAGCTCTTATTATCCCAGCATCTCAAGGTTGAATCTTTGATGTCATGTTGGGTGGCAAGAAGAACAATTCAACGTTTCGTAACCCTTCAATATTTCTTGGATGTGCTGGACAATTATCCACCACAAGTAGAACTCTTCTACCATGCATCATTTGGTCAAATGAACGAACATATTCATTAAAAAGAACACTTCTCATCCATGCTCTTTTGTTAGCTCGATACTGACAATTCAAGCTATTCATGTTGACATTCTTGAAGCAACGAGACTTTGCATATTTCCCAATAATCCAAAGAGGAATTTTTTCAGAGCCATCTTCATTGCAACATATAACTACTGTCAACTTTTATTTATCTTGTTTTCTTCCTTTAAGTTGTTTTGTTGCCAGTGAATGATCATCTTGTAGCCTATAAAACAACCCAGATTCATCCATATTGAAAACATCTTTCATAGGGAATTGATCAATTTTCTCCCGAATCAATACCAATTTCTGCTCCATGTCTTGTACAACAAAGACCCACTCTCGCCAAAACGACGAAATGACTTTATGCCATGTCAGTGCTTGAATTTACCAAGCCATCCTATAGAGAAGTTAAAATCTGAATCATCACGAGGGTACATGAGTTTCATTGTATCTCTTTCCTTCTGCAAAATCAATTGTCATGTGATATTCACACGTTCTTGATGCTGGAGAAACCACTCATAAACAACCTTCTCCATGTCAGGATATTTTGTTGGTTTGTGTCTTTTGATCTCTGCTCTTCCCTTTTCTATTTTAGCAGAGAGATAGTCATCTGACCGCTTAAGTGTTTAAGATATTGTTCCTTGTCTAAATTTCAATTGAAATTTTCCCTCAAGCCATCTCTATAAGTCTTTTTGTGCGCTTGTAGGATTATCTCTCATGTACTCACACAACTCCTTATGTATTTGTTCTTACATAGTTGATTTTGCAACACCTTTTAGATGAGAAGCCATCTTGTGAGATATGTTTTGAATACTTTAATACATTCATGTAATTTATATATGCCAAACTTGCTTAAGAATACATTGAACACATTTGTTCCTCTTGTTTACATTTACTTCAAAAGTCATCATTGATTTCCAATGCATATGAACACAGTAGTTACGTTGAGTCTTAATAATGTTAAGCTTGAAGTCCTAAAGTTCGCTGCAACGTAATTCTAAGAGGCATAAACTAAATTGCTCGGAATTAATGTATGTATAATTACTTAATTTATACGGAAATATGAATTACGTTGAATCGGTTAAAAACTCTTTAAATTAATAATTAATAATTTATCGATAAATTAATAACTCTTTAAATTAAGGGGTAATGACAGTTGGCAAAACCCAACTAAGTCACATTTCAAAATTCATACCCCAACTTTCAATTTTTCGAATGGGGTACCCAAAGTTTAAATAAGCGACATTTAACCCAAATTCTGTTAAATCTAACTGAATTGGTTTACTAAAAAGTCTAAAATATCCTCAATAGTTTTTATTTGAAATCAAACTTGTCTGACCGGTTCAATACCAATCTAGCCGGTTCAAATTAAAATTTTAATAATAAAATTTTGGTTGTTGAAATGGCTATTTCACCCTCCTTTAAAAATCAATTTAAACATATGGGTAAAGAGTATAATTTTCTTTTAAATTAAACCAAATAAAAGTATTAATTAAGTTAAAAATCAGTGAGAAATTACTTGTCTGCCCTCAGCTCTCTCTCACCTCCCATTCATGTTCGCTGACCTAATCCCTCTCTTCTTCCCTATACTTCTTCTTTTTCTTCAAAGAAGAGACCAACAAAGGTTGCTGGAGGTGCTTGTCCTCGCATGTCCAACCCATCTCCTCGCCTGCCGGAGCGCCTCTAGATCTCGTCAGAGGTGAGTGGCTGAGGCAGATCTGGCCATTCGTGAACCGACTGGGTTCTCTAGCTTCGGGGGCTCGGAGACGGTGGAGGTTATGTGGCTTCCGGGCCCGTCCCATCTCCTACCCTGTCCTTGCCGGAGCAGTCCGATCTGGTGGAGGAGGTCGTGCTTGGCGGCGACCCAGTACTCGTCAACGAGAAGCGCCACAAGGTGCTCGGCTCCGGCGGGATCCGGCGCTCGGGAACCACCGTCGCTAGGCTCGACCACCACAGGGTGGTCGACTCCATTCCAAATCTGTTCCGATCCTCAAAATTGCTTGATTTAATTTTAAATCCATTTCAATATGTTGATTTTAACAATTTGTTTTTATTATGAAAGTTGCTTGATTTGATTATAAATCCATATAAGACTAGCATTTGATTATGGGAATTTCATGAATGGATATTGCTTATTTACCAAATACGTTTCAGCAAGTTAGAAGGAACTGGGATTTAAGGTATGGTGTTATGGAGTAGTTTCAAATTTTTGGCTTGGATCTTAATTTTTTGATAGTTTTAAAAATTATAAACTGAATTAAATTAGAGTTGAGCTGAATTTATATAAGTAAATTTGTAAATTGGATCTCAATTTTTGAAAGAGAATTGAATATTTAAAAAAAATAAGAAAATTGAAATGGAGGGCATCAATCTGAAAATTTGATGAATAATCAAGGCTATTTTGGTCACTCCACGCTTAAAATTGTAATTAATATCACCAAATTTTAATTTGAACCGGTTAAACCAATTTTGAACCGATTAGACCAGTCCAATTTTAATTCAAAACTCTTGAGGGCATTTTAGACTTTTTAACAAACCAATTCAGTTAGATTTAACCGAAGTTGGGTTAAATGTCGCTTATTTAAACTTTGGGTACCCGTCTGAAAAATTAGAAGTTGGGTTATGAATTTTGAAATGCGACATAGCTGGGTGTAGTTATCTGTGATTACCCCTTAAATTAATAAATTTCTTCGGTCTCAACATTATTAATTTATAGAAGTTAAAAAAAAATTTTAGCTGCATTAATTTTGATTTGTATGTAAATCGACATGCTGTATATATTGAATACTTAGAAAGTAAAGAGGAGAATATCTAAGAAATTGAAACTCAGCATAAAAAAATTTGTGGATTATAAGAGCAGTTGAATTGATAAACAATTTTAGGACCAATTTGAGTATCTCCTAGCTTAGCTTAGCTTAGCTTTGCTGTTACAAGTCCTTGAATACAACCAACCAAGGCAAAAGACGTGACGAGCAAGCAACCGATGGAGAAAGCTCGAAGAAGGACCCATTTTCTTGTCCAAGCCTCCACTTTGCTCTGCACAATGTACATCTCCACCGGGAAGAATATGGTCAATGGCCAGAAAGTGAAGGCCCCCAAGACCCCAATCACCTGGTTGAAGTATGGGAATATGAGGGCAATCACAGTTGTTGATATCACATACACCGTCCTGAAACACAGCCTCATCAGGTTTATCCTAAATGCCCGCAATAATGGAAGCTTCAAGTTGTGGTTGGCATTTATGAATCTGCTTTCTGGGTATTTATCCCCTAACCATCTCTCAACGTTTCCGAATAGCGGCTGACTATATACCTGAAATTAATAAGGTTTGTAGTAAAAAAAACAACGGCCTGACTCAAAACCGAACAGTGAACATCCCTACCTGGTAGCCTCCGAGTAGATGAAGCACAATGCAAGCATTAGCAAAGTCGATGAGCCAATATGGCTCGTAAAACCCAAAACCAGTGAGGAGGTTCCCGGGAGTGGCATCCCCGAATGCTGCATACCCGAAGCAACCGCAGCCGAGGTAGAACAGAGTTGTGATGCTGATTGCTATTGCTGATGCCTTCTGCATTGTCTGGTTTTCCGGTGGTGGAGCCTTGAGGGTATCCTGTTGATAAAACTGAATTATTCAGTGATTGGTTTTACAGCATAGAACTCGATCGAGGTATAGTCGAATGTACTTGACCTGAATCTCAATGAGAATTTGTGAGTAGGGATAAGCAAAAGCAATGTCCCCAAGTGCTTGAGCCACAAGCCATACTTTATCAATCTCTGATGATGTCGCCATCCCGGAAATGGTACCCCTTACATATCCATCCTCTGCAGATGAATCAACAAAATTTAGGTACACCCGCGTCTGTTTGATGGGAATGGATTGGGGAGGGTACCTATTGTTTTGGCTAGGCCGAGGCCGAAACCGATGGAGGAATAAGTGAAGGACATAACAGCAGCAATGATGGAGAGCCATTGTATGTTGTGAAAATCAGGAGATTGAGAGAGAGCAAGTTGAAGGAGTCCGAATATTAGAATGTAGGTGGAATCTGAATAAGAACATGTTGCTTCATGCCCTTCTTTGTGGTAGCAATTTGATTTTTGAATAGCCCTACAGCACATCACATTGCATCACATCACAACTATTTCTTTTCTCAAATGTAATGTAATGAGCTCATTACCTCATGCTAATGGCTGATGTGATGGTATAGGCAATGGCTGTCCCATACAGACTCACTTGCACAAAAACCCCACAAATTAATCCATTCTTTTTTCCTGAAATCACACTTACCGGCTCTTAACTCTCACTAACAACTTGATTAACAATACATCATAACTTTGTACAAATCAAGATATAATAACTGGTAACACCATTAACTTAGGTTTGGTTCATCAATTATTAATTTTAATTTTTAACTGAATTGATTTTCTAATATGATATTAGATTCTTGTATTGCGTGCATTTACTAATCTTAAGAGGTTGAACTTGAGCTCAACTCATTTATTAAACAAAAAACGACTAGTTAACGACTCAATTCATTTCAAACGTAAATCCCAACGGGCCAATTATCTAAAAATCAAATATTTACGTTCAAGTCCAAGAATCAGACTAGAACGTATCAAACTATAGTTAATTATCAACCCGAGATTTTGGTTAAAATTAAAATGGTCCATTGATACATAGATTTGCTATATAGTATGTTGAAATGTGACTTCAATTTTAACTACAAATTATAAATTGCATGCAAATATGTGGTAGATGAGAACCACACACCTAAGATGATAAAATATTGACAGGTTGATAATATATAGGCTTTGGTTGACTCGCCGGTGCATCTAACATTCATTCTATTACATATTTATTTGCAATTGCCAACTCAAACATGGTCCCATCACTCTTTGAATTGAAATTGAAAATCAACATGGCCATTCAACTTGCACTCTTTTGTTCGCTGTTCAATGCTCTTCTTGATTTACATCTATCTAACGTAAGTTTTCCTAATACTCCCCCGCACTTAAATATCTATCGATGTGAGGATTAAAAAATGACATCATGCTTATCACACGAGATATCTGCTAATAGAAAATTTTGTACAAACAAATGACCGTTAAAATCTTATTTCAAGGCATTGATGCAAACAAATTAGTACGTACTTGCTAATTAAGCGGGGATTTATATTCCCGACAACCTTGTTATGCTTTGTGAAAACGCAAAAATTAGAAACAAAAATAGTGAAGTGTACCTAAATTGATATTTACAGCTTGGAGGTAGGAGCGGTTCCTGATAGGACCAAGCTCGGGGTCGGGGGAGAGATAGGAGTTGCAGAGAAGATGAGTAGCAAAAAGAGTGACGGCCGCAAAGAGTAACATGCAGATAGGACCAGCAATCCAACCGAGCTGCGCCATACTCCACGCGAGCGACAACACTCCCGACCCTATCACCCCCGTTATCACATGCGCCACCGCCGTCCACACACTTCCTGCAAAACTCTTATGCTTCAATTCATTCTCTCTGCAGTCATTGCTGATAAAACAAATTAAAGCCGAGCCAGCGAGCTTACCGGTTCTGATGAAAACAGGGTGCTCTGCCTCTGCTTCTGCATCTAATAGTGGAGATTGGTGATCTTCGTCTTCTACTACTACCCCCATCGGATCTCTGCTTGTTTAGCTGCAAAACTCAACTACTTGGTACATACATGTGTTGTTTTGACTTAGACACAGTTTGTTGTCTCTGACAATCATATCATATCATATGTGTTTCAGAGGTAATTAGTACAATTATTATAAGTTTCCTTGGTTGGGCACAAGAAAGATATTAAACTGCATTTCAGATTTTCTTCTTCTGCGACTAGTTGGTTCCACCAACTGCAGCCTGACTTTCTGGTTGTGATTAAATGATTTAATTAATCAAATTCAATCCTATTTTATTCATTCTTGTAAAAAGAGAAATGTTACTGCGAGGGAATGTGCTGGGAGGGTTGGGTTTCGGTCGTAAATGCAATGTAGGTGAAAAAACGGTAGGCCAATTTGTGTGTCCTTTTTGTGTCCCTCTTTTTGCTTTTTAGATTTTGTTTTTATTACTTCTGTTTTTTTGTTACTTCAGATTTTGTTTTTATTGCTTTTTAGATTTTGTTTTAGGATTAATATTTTTAGATTTTGTTTTTAGGGTTAATTACAAGTTAGTATACCTAGTTGGAGGTCATTTATAAGTGACTACTTATTTTAAAGCACACCGTCGACAACAACTGCGACTCACCGTTCCAAATCTGGGCTTGTCCCCTTCACCGAGCACCACATTCCGACCACGAACCCGACGAGTCCAGACTTGGATCAGGCAGGTTCTGCAAATACGAGTTATGTGCATTCTTTTTGAAATTCTGGTAAGATGCAAGATGTCTATCACAATGTCTAGAGTAACTGTGAGACATCTTGCTGGTGCAAAGTCAACAATAAAAATAACGAACAGAAAGTAAACAATACAGGAGTTGGTTACCCATTTCGGTGCAACATCACTTACGTCTGAGGGCACTCTGCCAGTGAACAAGGTCCACTATATGTAATCAATCACACATACACAACTTTACGATTATCACACAAATCTAAACCCTATGGTATTATTACTAGTGTGAACTTAACCCAGGGTCTCCCCCTGTCTCCGAGCCTCCGACTCGAGTCCACTCTTAGAATTGATCCCACAGTTCCGTCTTCTCATTTGTCGTCGTCTTCAAAAGTTTGCACACAGCTTCACTGGCGCGGGTTCGTTCAAAACATCCAAACATTATTTATGCGATTCTTTGTTTGGAACACACAAGCTATATTCTTAGCTACAACATACAACTCCCTAACACGCTCGTCCAACACGCTTAGGAACTTTGTATATTATAAACTAAGAAATAACTACACAACACCCCTCTCTACGGAATGGAACGAGCATCTATTTGTAGGAGATGGATTAGGATCTATTTAGGGTTTCCTAAGAGATCTCGTACGCGCCTTACCGATTACGTCTCCTCTAAGTTTCCTTTTGCTGCTGCACAGCTGATGCGGAAAGAATTCTTCTGATATTTGAAGATCTTCTAATTAAGGAAACTTTAGAAAATCTTCTGGCGAGATGTTAGATTGTGATGTCCGAGACTTCTGGATAGACATCTTCTGATTTGAGCATCGGCGTCTTAGGTCGCGACATATGGATGGACATCTTTTCATCATATAAAATAGCCAACATCCGTAGGAACCGCAATCTCCCCCTTTGGTTATTTTTGGGGCGAGCACTCCTTTATTCATGTGTCCTGGAGAGAGAGTCTTCAATCCTCTTGATAGTAGCTCAAAATGAATGATGTCTGAGACACATAGTTAGACATGATGTACCATAAAATGTCAAGACAGAAAACAGGCAATAATATAAAGCAAGTAATGATGTTTTCTTCAGTGAGTTCCATCATGACGTTCTTTTTGTCCTTCTCCACGTGAAACTAGCCCATACTCCCCCTGATTGCCTCAAAAATATGCCAAACCTGCATATGCAATCAACCAGGTATGTTCACAAAGAAAAATATACCATGAAGCGAATTAAGTACCAAACCATAAGTACTAAGGCTTCAACTCCAGCCTTACATCAGTTCTACTCGGACATTCCCCCGAGTTTAATAAGTTTGTAACAATTATCCCAAAAAAAATATAAATTGTTCAAGAGCAAGGTTCATAGAAACGGTAACCAATTAAATGCTGTCGGAGCTTGACTCCTCATCATCTTCTTCATCAATAGTGTCTTCCTCCACAAGTGCATCCTCAACTTTCTCCTTTCCCTTCTTGGCTTGCAAGAGATCCTGGAGGACTCCTTCATATATGGTCTTTCTGAAGTACATAATGTTGATCGTGGTCTCCAAGAACTTTATTTCCTCGCGCAACTCTATCACAACATTTTTTTGGACATCAGAGGGTCCAGATGTTTTCCTTGACATTCCACCAGAAGAATGTCCAATGTCCGGGACATGAGATCCTTCAAAGAGCTTCGGGCTGAACGAGAGAGCAGCAGGCTTTTTTCCGGCCACGTTAGATCCTCGGAGCAGCTTGGGGCGTTGGCTTAGGATGATCCTAGTGATAAGTGAGGGAAAGACGATTGGCATTTTGACCGCAAAGGATTTTGCATGTTTCATCAAATGGTCAATTACAAATTTGCCAAAATTGAAAGTGGAATGCGTTCACACACACATTGATGTGAGTTCATTCAGTGCCCATATCAACACCTCTTTACCCATATTTAGCGTCAAATTTCCCTCGTTATGTGGCTATTTAGAGTCTTTTTGTACCTCTCTACGCCTTCGGGTATGTTTAATGCATATGTGAAGAAAACAGGTGAAAATGAAGCGAAATAGATTAGTATCGCAACAGATTTTTCAGAGAGCACAACTTTCTCATATTTAATCCGATGTGACCAAAATTTATATCGAATCAAAGATAACCTAGTGATCTAACATTCTCTAGAAAGAATTTTTCTCTAGTTTTAATGGGAAGGAGCTCAAAAATGCATTCAAAGGCAGCACTAAGACATAAAATCTACAGTCTCAAGATTGCAGACTAGCAAATTTGGAAGCTTCAAATCTTCCATATCCGAAGTCCAAATCGAGCAAATTTTATCTGTAAATCGAAGAGGATGAAACGAGCTTCAATTCTTGTGAAGGAAGTTGTTGCATTGAAAGTCCGGAAGAGGTTGAAAAAGAGCAGCAAACTTGCGAGCGCCATAACTTTCACATCCGAAATTCGATTTGGGATCATAATATGTTGATTTGAAGGAAATTCGATGATCTACACTCTTAGGAGACGTGAGGACCATGTGACGATCGTCCCACAAAATGTCACATCCAAAAAAGGCAGAAACTTATGACGTTAGTGTGACATTGATATGACGAACGTTACATGACATGTGACAATCGTCACATCGACTTCGCAGGCCCAAAAATCAGCTATAAAATGAAAATTTCAGCCCTAGTTCGGGGATCGATCAGTTTTTACTCCACTAGCTCCGAGCCACCATTTCTAAAGTTATTTTTATAGGATTTGTGCCCTAGGTCAGTACGAAATTTAAGTGTAATTGTTTTATCATCATTCCAATAAATAAAAGGGATAATGACACTTTGTTACACTTAGCTATAGCGAAGTGACACTTTCATACCCTAACTATTTTTGTCTCTTTTTAGTACCCTAACAAACTTTTTGTGACAATCTATGCTAAAATGACTAAAATACCCCTGATTTAAGAAATCAAAATAAAACTAGTCCAGTATGATTTACCAAACCATATTTGAAATGGTTCCAGAATGGTGGAACCTTGTGTACTGGTCCACCTGTTTTAATCCGTATGATACTTGGGTATAGACAGTATATGCTTTCTATTGATCTTGAAATAAGCATTTAATCTAGATGAGTACATAGGTTAGTAGACTTTCCCTTTTCGGGTTTACGTCGGCTAAGCACTGTCAGCTCCATATTTCCTCTACCTGTCAGCTATCCTTAGGTGAGAAATAAATACCTCTCTCTTTCCGAACAGATATAAATAACCTCTTGTCAGCTAGTACTGTCAGCTACCGTCCTTGTTGTTAGCGTTGTCAACGAGTGGTTGCTTCATCTGTTTTGTCTTTGGTGTTGGGAACGGCTCTTTTCAAGTGGTGGTATTGGAAGACTAGTTCCTTAGCGTAGTGGTTTTCCTTTTGAGCAAAGCGAGTAACTCCCTTCGGCAGCTATTGCTTATCGCAGGTCTAAGTTATCCTTCTGTCGTTTGGGAGATCCTAGATAGTAAATCCAGAGTTTTATCTAAAGTAGGTAAAGAAGTTACAGAATCCATGATTGAAAAGTGGGAAACAGATATCTGAGCCTAGAATTTCAATGAGTGGATGCCTATTTTCATCATCGGTGGAATTCATTTGGTTTAGTTACCTTTGATCTAGGTAGTTTTTTATCTTATGTAGAAGAGCCTACTTTAGTTCTTATTCCTCTGAATCAGGATGGGAAGAGTCAAAAGTGAAAGGAAAATCCATCGTAAAACAAGACTAAGTTACTGAGTTACTATATTTGGACCATGAGGCAAATAGAGCAAGCATGTTGCTTCTTCATCGTTCGTTAGGTTGTTTCTCTTCTTCCTTGATCAGTTTTATTCGGTTCTATATCTTGTGCATCTTCATTGTCCTCTGATTTATCCTAGCTTCTTATTCTTTCGGATATCCTATCATATCAGTTAGGAGGTCTATCATGCACCTATCTTTATTAGTATTAGGTTGCTTACTCCTTTCTAGATCCTAATCCTAGGAGGACTTGTACAAGATTGAAGTGAGATATCCTCATTTTGTTTATTAAATAGAGCTTCTAAAGTGACTTGCTAACACCCTTATGGATTAATGGGATTAGTGGTTTCATCTGATATCTGCCACTTGGTACTTGGTTTCGGATTCCATATCCTTTCAAGTGGATTCCTTTAATGCTATGGACAACCTCCACCAAAGTAAGAATTCCCATGCTCATTAGACCTCGTCTGCTTAGGTAAAAATGCCCTAGTGTTGTTAAACCTAGGTTTTTATCCCTAGTGTTTTTAAACCTCTTCCTTTCAGTCGAGTAACTACGTCCCTTTCTTATCTTATTCGTATTCTGATTGATCAATCATCGTTTTTTGGTGCTTCGTTCGTGAGAAAATTGAACTACATTGGGCTTGATTCCGAGGTTTACACGGATACGTAGGTAAGTCAAACACAAGAGTTCGACCCCAGCCCCTTTTTTTAATCCCACATTAGACCACCCACTAATGGAAGAGAGGGAAAGACCCAACCTCCGATCCATCATATTTTATCATGGGGATCGTATGGTCTCAACAGCAACTCTTCGGCGTTATCTTCTGAGCATGGACCAGAGGGGTACGTACCCCAGTGTCCCCTATCAGAAGATTGTTAGTGCTATACGTCGAAGAGACCTATTTTAATTGGGTGGGGGTCGGTCTGGGGTTTTATTATTATAGGGGTCTGGGGTATCATTATTAGAGGGAGGGGGCTGGGGTTCGAGACAAAGAAAGATCAAGGCAGCATATCAGTCTCTCGCACGAAAGGAGATGCATTTATTTCTGGTACTGGTAGTACGTACTGGACAAGCTCTCAGGGAATCATATATTTATCTCCTTCGGACCCTTTCTTTTCCATGACGACTAGGAACAGGAAAATCAAAAATTTCACTTCGAATTTCGGACCTCAACATCCTGCTGCTCATGGTGTTTTACGATCAGTATTGGAAATGAACGGAGAAGTGGTGGAACGTGCGGAACCACATATTGGATTACTCCAGTGCGGCACAAAGCCGCTGACGCCGAGTCGGCTCCTATGCCGCTAGCTATGCCCTGCTTGGTCCCCCGGCATGGTGGAGGTTCCGTAGCGTGTCATGAGCACCGGGCTAAGGGGCGGTTGAGCAACTCAAGCGAACTGCCCTACCTTACTACAACATAGGGACAGAAGGGAGAAGGTTGTGAAGGTGGCCTCGTTATCCACACCTCCGGTCGGGGAGGACCGAGACCTGGGTTTTCATGAGCGTTGGCGGGTCCTGGAGTGCCTGTCAAGGGCGCTAGCGCATACATACCCCGGGGTGATCATCACCACCTGCACCTCACATCTCGGCACAGTGGAACGTGTAACCCGCCTGCTGTCTCACAAAGAAAAGTTGCCTCTAATCCATACATAGCCTAACGGAAGGCAGTATCGAGGGACAACCCGCCCATACAGCCAGCGGGGAGGATGGCACTACTGGCAAAGACCGTCTGGCAAAAACGCCGCAGGCGCGAAGCGTGGTAGGCCTGCGTCGGGGGAGCATAGCATAAGGAGGAAGGGGAGCCCGGACGGTGGAAGAGCAAGGGGAGGCCGGGTCATTTGATGGAAATGGAAGACTTTTCCCCTATTAGAATTATAGAAGGCCTTATCTTATGGAGTAAAGAGAAGAAAAAGAGGGAGCGAGCCTATATAAAAAAAGGTTGAAAGCAAATTCAATGAATAGATAGAGTCAAGGGTACGACAGACAGCGCTGCCTACACGCGAATTAGCTTCCGAGGTCGAGGAGTCTCAATTTCACTACAAGATTTTCGAATGAATATGAATGATGGGCTGGGCCACCTCGAATGGCGTGAGCCGCATGCGGGGAGACCCGCACGTACGGTTTTTAGGGGGATCTGGTCGAAAGACCGGCCGGGGCCCACCCGACTAGAGAGACTGAGAAATTAATAGAGTACAAAACCTATCTTCAAGCTTTACCTTATTTTGATCATTTAGAGGGCGATCGCGAAGTCACTGAATGAAGTCCTCCCTTTCTTTCGGAGGTGCTTGACCCGCAGCAAGGCAGAGATGACTAAGTGACATATGGAATATGGCGACGACAACAGCATGTCGTAGAAGGAGATAAGAGGTGGAGCCAAGGACCCACTAAGACTTACCTATCTACAACTACATCCCCGAGTGGCAGTCAAAGGGAGGCGTGAATGCAAGATGCCTGCGGAATGACCGGCCGGACAGAGGCTAGGGCTCCTTCCTTCCCACCGCGTCCTTCCTTGTGTGTCGGAGATATAAAGCGAGTGCACCGAAAAAGAAGGGGAACTAGGTCGATCTATTCTATGGCGAAGCATCCGAAGCATAACTGCACACTCACACGATCTTTGCCGAGAGATAGGAGCATTCGGCGGAACCGGTGAACTACACTTCCTTCTGGATAGATGTGTGGGACAGAGGGCTCGTGGTACCTCCTGCCCACGCTTCGCGCCTCTGCTTTGAGAACCGTGTGAACAGAGAGTGGGTAGAAGGGAAGGAGGTCCTCATACGGAGTCGCACACTTACTTCAGCAGTGCGGGAGACTGAGGAAGGAATGGGGTCGAGTAAACTCCCGTGGGCTGGGGCCGGGCCGGAAAAAGAAGAGACGAAGCTTTACAAGGATAGGGCTTTTTTTTATTGGTATTTCTTTTTTCTTTTTGATTGGAAAGGAGGGCGCATGGGTATGTTATAGAAAGGGAAAGGCAGAAGAGGTAGTACTTCGAATGGCGAAGAGAGGCGGCTCGGCAGGGAAGGAATGGGAAATCGTCAAGATCGTCAAGGATGATGACTTCTTTGTTGTCGAAAGGAATGACTGACGAAGGGTGAGGTTCGTAAGATGCTCGACCTTAGCGAGAATAAGGAGCTGGGGGGTCAAAAGGTATGCGAAGGAGTCCTGAGTTGCAAGACTCTGGGGCAAGAGGATGGAGCGGAGGTGCAAATCGATTGAGTAGTTGCTAGGAACCTATCTTACTTATGTCGTTAGTAGTTGGCTTGGGTTGGAATAGGAGTAGCTGAGGAGACTCTGGAGCATGCGCATCATTATGGATGCGAAGGAAGCGGTCTGGATTTCCCTCGGGAAACTGGTCGAGATAGATGACAACACCTTTTTCCTCTTCGTTTCACTCGAGCTAGATAACCTCAAGAAGAGATATAAATAACCTCTCTTCCTTACCGGGAGGTAAATCTTCTCTTATGGCCTTCATCTCCCGCCCGGCCCAAAAATAGAACCCAGTCCCCTTATGATCCAGTCATTTCTGAAAGCAGGGGGTCGTTAAAGCGATTCTATTGTATTGCAAAACCTAAAAAAAACTATAAGAAAAGTACCAAAGTGCTTGCGAGAACGATAGGCTTTGGTTACCAGCGGAAGCTTCCAAAGGCGACCCTCTTTCCTTTCGCTTCCTAGATTGAAGTAGCCCTTCGTCGCCCTCGAAAGAAGTCACTAAAAAAGAGCTCGCCCTACTGAAGTACCAAAGGTGCGCTCCGCCCAGTGACTCAGAAAGAGGTTTGCGCTTGAATTGAAGTGATGAGGTCGCAAAGAGGGAAGTAGGGTTCCTATTGACTAAAGGTCAACCTCCCTCTTAAGGCGACCAGCTTTTAATACTAGTTCTTACCTTACGCTGCCATTTTTCTAATATTATTGAATAGCATGGCCTGGGGCTAAGGCAACTCGAGTGGGAGAGCCGTGTTATGGGTGACCTTATTGCACGGTTTAGAGAGCACTTGTGTATGTGATGCAAGTGAACGTATACGAAAAAGCTGTCGTAAAGTTTCGTTCTTCGTTCCGTCCTTGACCCTATCTATGTTTCTACGATGGCCCAAGAACACGCTTATTCCTTAGCCGTAGAGAGACTTTTGAATTGCGAGGTACCATTACGAGCTCAATATATACGAGTATTATTTTGTGAAATAACTCGAATTTTAAATCATTTACTTGCTTTAACTACTCATGCTATGGATGTGGGAGCATCAACTCCGTTCCTGTGGGCTTTTGAGGAGCGGGAGAAATTGTTGGAATTCTATGAAAGAGTCTCGGGAGCCAGGATGCATGCCAGTTTCATACGACCAGGTGGAGTGGCACAAGATATCCCTCTTGGCTTATGTCGAGATATTGATTCCTTCACACAACAATTTGCTTCTCGTATCGACGAATTAGAAGAAATGTTAACCGAAAACTGTATCTGGAAACAACGATTGGTGGATATTGGTACTGTCACTGCACAACAAGCAAAGGATTGGGGATTCAGTGGTGTAATGTTAAGAGGTTCAGGGGTATGCTGGGATTTGCGAAGAGCAGCATCTTACGATGTTTATGACCAATTGGATTTTGACGTACCAGTAGATACCAGAGGAGATTGCTATGATCGTTACTGTATCCGTATTGAAGAGATGCGACAAAGTCTTCGGATCATTGTGCAATGTCTTAATCAAATGCCTAGTGGCATAATCAAAGCCGATGATCGCAAGCTATGTCCTCCATCACGATGTCGAATGAAACTATCCATGGAATTCTTGATTCACCATTTCGAACTTTATACAGAAGGTTTTTTCGTACCAGCTTCTTCTACCTATACCGCAGTTGAAGCACCTAAAGGAGAATTTGGTGTCTTTCTGGTCAGTAATGGAAGCAATCGTCCCTACCGTCGTAAAATAAGAGCACCAGGCTCTGCCCATTCACAAGGACTCGATTTTATGTCCAAACATCACATGCCAGCAAATGTGGTCACCATCATAGGTACTCAAGATATTGTGTCTAGAGAGGTGGATAGATAGGACTACTAGTTGCTCGATCAGGACCCTAGCTTTATTTTATTGCAAGCCAAAAACCTTTCTCTTCGTTCTTCGCTCCCTGGTTGGTATGCCGATTCCACCCTTTTTAGTAAGACTACGTAACTGCTTGCTTATCAAAGCATCCCAGCTGGTACCAGTCACGACTCATCCGATTCTGATATTATTGACCGATTTGTACATATGTGCAGAAATCTTTCTCATTATCACAGCGGGTCTTCAAAAA